>JAVXUP010001382.1:0-240922 GCA_033070095.1 Escallonia herrerae
GCCAAACCCTTGGCTTATGCCCACCAACCTTCGGAGGCTCGGCCACACTCACGGCTTCGGCCACCCCCACTCATGGCCCACCCTCAGCCACTCCCCTCGCCTTGTTCCTTCGACGCGACGACCGTCACCTTTGACCCGCACTGCCATTGTCACGACGACCGTCGCTCGCGGCCGCGCTCCGCCATAGTCGCGACGACCGTCGCTCTCGGCCGTGCTCCTTCGTCGCGATGACCGTCGCTCGTAGTCTCGACGACCGTCACTTGTGGCCGCTCTGTCGCCATGACAACCGTCGCTCACGGTCGCGCGCCATCCACGCAACGACCCCTGTGCTCTCGTCACATTACCCCCGGCACCAGGAGGACTCGCGACAGTTGTCACAGCGCCCATGCGCCACAATCAACTCGCGCACCACGCCTATGCGCCACAATCATGTTATATGCTTACGGGATAGGCTAGACTCCTCCAGGACACTATCTCCGCCAGGGTGCCTGCGTGACTGGCCTACGTGCTCTGGCACTGGGGGCTCGCGTCGGCACCCCTAAGGACTATGACCCCCGGGTCACTCCGAGATGGGAGCAGGTCTTCGGAAGGGCATCTTGCCTAGTCCACCTGGCAGCTGGGCGTCGGGTCTTCCCCACCGCTGCCAGGCCTGTGGGATTCAGTAAGGGCTTGGACTGGAGGCTGGGGCAACGGGCTACTCTGACCATGCTACCGCGGCATGATCAGTCTCCTCAGACAGGCAGAGAGATGTTGCAAGGGCAGGGCAGCACGAACTTAGGGACCGGCAGTCCAACGGAGGGTCAGTGCGTTGGCCCCCTGGTGACGACGTTCCCAGGGGGTGACACATGTCAACTTATGACACATGCACATTTTTGCCTATAAATAGTGGACTTTGGAGCTTTTTCAAGGATCTTTCTCTCATTTGGACTTTTCACTTTCTCTCTCTAAAAGACATTCTCTCTGGAATTCTAGTGAGAGAAATACACTTGGACTCCCGTCTACGGACCCTTGACGCTGCACCCTTTTCACGGACTGTAGACTGTCGGTCCTGTTCATCGTCACCCTGCCTGCGCAGCACTGCCAGCCCTCACGACCTGTCTGGGGAGCCTTGCCTCGGCCCTTACGCCGTCCTTGCTGTCTCCCACGTTGCCTACCTGGAAGCTGACTCAGACCGCATCCTTTGTGGCACCTCCACGTAGCATCGAACCATTTTCCGCATCATCATTTTGGCGACTCCGCTGGGGAGGTGAGCATCGTATTGCGGTTTGCACATCTTCCGGACTTAGGCATCATGCCTGTGCAACGGAGAGCTACCAGGACAACCAGCCAAGGACCCAACCTCGCCATGCAAGAACACCACCTCGGTGATCAGGAAGAGACTAGCGCCACGCGACTCCAAGACCAGCTGCCAACCACTACCCCCGACGTGCAAGTGATCGTAAGTGCAGCCATCCAGCAACTCACTCCAACCATCACCACTCTGCAAGATTCACAGACCACTCTACTAGCCGCCATTATGGAGATGCAAAAATCCATACAAGCCCTGGCCTCACAGCAGGCCGCTCCATCAATCCAGCCTTCAGGACCGGGGCCAGCTTTTGACGTCGCCCCGGCCCCAGTGTCGCGACTACCGCCGCCTTGGATATCCAGACCCTTGGCGGTAGGGCTCGCAACACCCTCGCCACCAGTAGCTGACACATCTCCTTCTGCAGTGCCGCCCCGCAAGCTACACACGGATCTCGGGCCAGTCTTGCAGCAGATTCTCCCCGCTGTCACACCATCTCATCCGATGCCGGCAAGAAGCTCCTCTGAAACTCATGACTCCATCGAGATGGAACCTAATCCGTATCCACCTGAGCAACACCAAACCCCCGGCCAAGTGATAGACATGTCTCGCCAACCCACACTCGCCCCTGCACAGCTGCCCTTGCCAGCACCTGTACTATACCAACCCTCCCATGTCCCCGTTCATCAAGCCGTACCATCTGGGGGCTCGGGGGCTCGCGACGCACCAGGCGGTCATCACCCCTTGACCGGCAATGAGGCACCATCCTCCAACTATGTCACTCGGTCAGATTTGGAAGCCCTTGTCCGTCGCCTGTCGAGGAATTCCGAACCGGACTCCTCAACCCGTCTGACCGGACACGCCCCGTACGCCAATGATATCGCCATCGCACCCTACCCCCTCAAGTACAAGCAACCAAACTTTGTGCTCTTCAACGGACGTGAGGGCAACGCCCGTGAGCACCTAACAAGATTCGCAGGCTCCTTGGAGCAGTATGGTACAGGAGGCAGCTTAAAGTTGAGAGAATTCCACAAATCCCTTACAGGCTTGGCTTACACTTGGTATCACCAGATCCCCGCAGGGACCGTCCACACCTGGAACGACATGGTCCAGCTGTTCTTAGACAAGTTTCATTACGAGACCGAGCGCGTGACTATCGTTGATATTGCTGGCATTCGCCAGAACCAGGGAGAAGACTTGAATAAATATGTGCATCGTTTTCATCTCAAGTGCCTTGAGTGCACGGATTTCAGCAAAGACGAAACGTTGGTTCCCATATGCATCAAAAATATGATTGACGTCTACCGAGTGCATATCGAGAACCTACAGTTGAGGTCATGGGGACACCTCAAGGAGACAGCCCGACGAACTTACGAGACAGTTGGTCCTGTCAAGTCATGGAAGCCTCGACCGCAAAGTACGCTGTTGGCCTCAGCAGATACACCTATCACTCAGCGTAGCAACAACAACAACAACTATGCAGGCTTCAAGCGTCAGCTTCCAGATGGGGACCAAGGCTCCGACAAGCGAAGGCAACAAAGGCCTGCACCTGACTATCCCTGTGATCTGAATACAGTGAAGGAACTCTTGGCGGAATGGGTGGCGCATGACAAAAATTTCCAACTGCCACCAATGCGGACCAACATCACAGACGAAGAAAAGGCCAGACCCACCTACTGTCCTTTCCATCGAGCCCTTGGCCATCCGCTCAAAAATTGTAATGCACTGCGAACCATCTTTGCAAGGAAGGTAGCGTCGGGCGACCTACAGCTACGGAAGAACAACGATGTACGCAAAGATCCCTACCCACCGCATCGCAACAATAGGGAGCACCAGGTCCTTACGGCTGTCACTGACCATGTCGAGCCTGTAATCCCGAAGCCCCGGCAGAGCCCATACTGACGAACGTGCCTCCTCCAGCTAAGCAGTCGATGTCTTCCTTTCGACAGATGACGAAGATCAAAAGTTTTTTTGATGAAATGGGGTTTTCACCCGCCGCCCGGACTTATCTTTCCAATTGCCTGCTCGAGGTCACCACCGGCCTCGGTCCCGAATGCTTCGCCGTCCAGGCTGAATTACGTCACATCCCCTCCACGGCCTTAGTCTTCTCGGATGAAGACTCGCCGCCGGTCGAGCATCACAATCGGCCGCTGTTTTTAGAATGTACTGTTAATGGCACGGGCTTCCGTCGTGCCTTGGTTGATTGCGGCGCCTCGATCAACATCATACCTCTCATCACCCTGCAACAGGCCGGCATTCCCCCAAGGAAAATCATCCGTGACCCCGTCAAGATTACCGGCTTTGGACAGGGTCCTCAGTCGACCCTCGGCCATATCACTGTCGACCTCATGGTCGGAACTGTCCGTCGCGACACTACTTTTCACGTAATAGACAGCGAGTCTGCCTTTCACCTCCTGCTCGGGCGACCATGGATCCATGTTAACAAGGCCGTTCCCTCAACATACCACCAGTGTGTGAAGCTGGTAGCCGGTTCTACGGGGCATGAGGTAGCGATGACAATCCCTGCAACCAAAGCCCCCTTTGAATGCGCCGAATCTTATTTCGCCGAGGCCTCCTTCTTCACTAATTTTGCCGAGGATGGTGAGAATGCTACTCATATACATTCTACCAGGCTGCCAACTTGGGATGAGCTGTGCGGGGACAAGCCTCCCAAGGCCAAAACCGAGAAAAGTAACAAGAATAATGGATCAACCCCACCGCTTCGCCTGCTGCCACGACCAATTCCCCCCTTCTTCCCCCAAGTCCAAGAAGCAAAAGGCTGAGCCGGCCTTTCAACGTATCGTCAAGGACGGCAAAATCATCTATCAATTATGACGGTATGCAGGGGCTCCAGGTGGTCCCTCATCAGACCCCCTCGACCCCGACCCCCTTGGAGAGACTGAATGGTGCTGCACGGCCGAGCATTGCCAGCCAGATCCTGACCTCACCCCCGGCGCGGCACCACCTTGCTATGAGGACGGCCCTCGACCACAGGCTGAAGATATTGAAGAAATCAACCTGGCCGACCCGGGCGAAGAACCGCGGCACACCTACATTGGCACAAAACTCGCCCCCGGCCGAAGAGAGGAATTGGTTTCCCTCCTGCATGAGTATCGTGATGTCTTGGCATGGAGCTACAATGAGATGCCCGGACTGGATCCTGCCTTAGTCACACACCATCTCAACATTGCTACCGGATCCGTCCCTATCCGACAACACCCGCGGACATTCCGCCCCGAGCTCGAATTGAAAATCAAGCAAGAGATTGAACGCCTTCTGCAGGCAGGCTTCATCGAACCTATCACTCACCCTATTTGGCTGGCTAATGTCGTCCCTGTACAAAAGAAAAATGGCCAAGTCCGCGTCTGTATTGACTTTCGGGACTTGAATAAGGCGTGCCCCAAGGACGAGTTTCCACTACCCAATATCGACATGCTTACGGAGGCCGCCGCCGGATATGAAACTTTATCTTTCATGGATGGGTTCGCAGGTTATAATCAGATTCGCATGAACCCCGACGACAGCGCCAAGACAGCCTTCCGCACTCCTATGGGTAATTTTTGTTGGAAAGTTATGCCTTTCGGCCTCAAGAATGCGGGTGCTACGTATCAAAGGGCTATGACAGCAATCTTCCATGACATGATACACCGTACTGTGGAAGACTACGTCGACGATCTTATTATCAAATCCAAGAAGGAAAGTGATCACCTCACCGACCTTCGAGCAGTCTTTGATCGTTGCCGCCAGTATAACATGCGGATGAATCCATTGAAATGTGCCTTCGGCGTCTCCTCCGGCAAGTTCCTCGGCTTCTTGGTCAGTCGACAGGGCATCGACGTTGACCCTTCGAAAGCTGCCTCCATCCAAGAAATGCCCTCCCCCAAGAACACAAAGCAACTGAAGAGCTTCCTCGGCAAGGTCTCTTACCTCCGACGCTTCATACCCGCGCTGGCCGAGCTCATTACGCCATTCCAACACTTGACGCGTAAAAGCGCACCATGGAATTGGGGTGCGCCCCAACGGCAAGCATTTGAACGGATTAAGGCGGTCCTCATGTCACCGCAAACCATGGTCGTACCACAACGGGGCATCCCACTCCTACTCTACCTGACTTCCACACCCAGATCCATCGGGGCTTTGCTTGCCCAAGAAGTCGAAGGTGTCGAGCGTCCTGTTTATTACCTCAGTAGAGTAATCAGGGGACCCGAAGCCAACTACTCCGAGCTCGAGAAACACTGTCTAGCCTTGGTGTACGCCTCGCAGAAATTCAGACATTACTTTCTGGCGCACCAGATCACACTCGTCACCAAGGCTGACCCACTCCGTTACATGCTTACGCGTCCCGCCCTGTCTGGTCGACTCACCCGTTGGTTGTTGCTATTGGCCGAATTCGGTTTATCTATCAAGAATCCTACAGCTCTGCGGAGCCAAGCACTTGCAGACCTCCTGGCCTTCTTCCCACGCCAACAATATGAACCGACCTCGGATCAACTGCCTGGGGAGGAGACAGCCCTGATCACCGACATCGATGAACTGTGGACACTTGAATTCGACGGCTCTGCCACTAGCAAAGGTCCCAATGGCACACCCCTCCGGCAAGGGGGTGCCGGTATAGTCCTCCGGGCCCCAGACGGTGTTACCACTTCACTATCTTTCAAACTTGCATTCCCGGTGTCTAACAACGAAGCTGAATACGAGGCACTTGTCATTGGCCTCATGCTTGCCGTCAGTATGGGGGCTAAGGCGCTGTGTGTGAAAGGAGACTCAAATTTGGTCATGAAGCAGGCGGACGGAGAGTTCGCGGTCAAAGAACCAGCCTTGGCACCTTATCGTGCCTTGGTGCAACACTTGGAAGGAAGACTCGGCCATGTCCAGTATGAACATCACAATAGGTGCCACAACAGACATGCGGACAGCTTGGCCACGATCGCGTCAAAGATAGAAGTCGATGGTGAACAACGGATGCTAACCATCGTCAAGAGAATGGAACCATGCACAGCACTGAACCTAGTCCCGAGGGACGTTACTGCGGACGATTGGAGGCAACCGATTATCGACAAACTTAAAGCGCCATCTCTTGCTCATGCCTCCACCCTTACAGACTTTTCAATGATGGGAGATGTCTTATACAGGCGGTGTCCCGGAGGCACTCTAGCCAGATGTTTGGCCCCGGAAGAGGCAAAGCACAAATTACAGCTCGGCCACCAGAAGTGTTGTGGCCTCGACGGTCCCCCTCTATATCGTCGCCTCCAGCGTATGGGCCTATATTGGCCATCCATGGCCAAGGACGCCTCGGATATACAAAAGGACTGTCCCGAGTGCTTGTATGCACCTGACGGTGCAGAAGCTCTTGTCATTGACATCGAAGGTGACTGGCGCCAGCCTTTCATCCAGTATTTATCCCACGGGATTCTACCACCTGACCGCGGCTCAGCACGATCCATCAAGCGCAAGGCAGTCAAGTATTTTGTGACGGAAGGCGAGTTGTTTCGCAAGGGATTTTCGGGACGCACCCTGCGATGCTTGCAGGGTGCCCAAGTAGTCAAGGTAATTAACGAAGTACACAATGGTGATTGTGGTGAACATCAAGGCTCCCAGAAGCTGTATGCAGAATTACTAAGATTGGGGTATTATTGGCCGACTATGGAATCCGACTCCATCTCTCATGTCCGACGCTGCCAACCCTGCCAGCGGCACGCCGACAGGATACACACGCCAGCATCCGACTTGCGCATGATCTCAGCCCCGTGGCCATTTCATTCTTGGGCCCTCGACCTCATCGGCCCCATCCACCCGCCATCCAGACGCCATTCCTGGATCATGGTTGCTACTGAACGCTTCACGAAGTGGGTCGAAGCCGTACCTCTGCGGAGAGCCACGGGAGGTGCCGTTTCTAACTTCTTACGTGACGTCATCTGTCGTTTCGGCATCCCTCGATGTATTATATCTGACAATGGCACGCCATTCATTAATCGAGAGGTTCGAGCTCTCATGGAAGGGTACAACATCAGCCATGCTACATCAACTCCCTATTACCCGCAAGGTAATGGTCAAGCTGAAGCTTCCAACAAGACTCTGCTCCGAGTATTATCGCGAATGGTGCATGACACCAACCGGTCATGGTCCGAACAACTGAATCTGGCACTCTGGGCCTACAGAACATCCCTGCACACAGCGACAAAGGCCACGCCCTTCTCTCTCGTCTACGGGGACGAGTGCGTGGTACCTGCCGAGATCGCAGTACCATCGGCTCGACTTTCTCTAAGCAGCGGTCTCGGAGATGAAACAGCCCGGCTGGCGACACTTGACGGCCTCGACGAACGACGAGCCACGGCCCTGCGCCGCATGAAGAAATATCATGAGCAGCTCACGAAAGCTTATGGGAAGACCGTCAAGCCACGCTCATTTATCGAGGGTGACCTTGTTCTTCAAGCCGCCAAACATGTACGAGCCAACATGTCAGCTCCTAAATTCACGCCAAACTGGGAGGGCCCTTTCACGGTGCACGAAGCCCGCACTAATGGCTCATACCTCCTGCTCAACCACGACAACGGTCAGATCTCGGCCCCCATCAACGGCCGCTACCTGAAGAAGTATTATGTTTAGTCACGGCAATGTTCCCCCAGCCCTATCCGCCCGCATCATAGTACTCGCTCTCATAGCATTTTTGTACATGCGACATTGCTTACAGACTTGTAATTTTTGTTGATCTGTATAGAATTCTACGCTACTCATGTAATGGCATTTTGTCCCACGTCCTATCAATACAAAGTCATGCTGTTACCTCAGCTTCTGCCTAGCTGACACTCATTTTCAACCTATGCTTCCTAAGTCACTTTCTACGGGCGGGAAAAGGGGAACATTCACAGGTGACCAAAATGCGCAAGACATTCAAACACGAAAAAAAAAAGCAACCGAACACAACATGCAATAAGCCAAGATCATCAAAATATATACATATACATCAAACATTTACTAGCCATCGTTGAGCGCTACAACTACAGCAAAATAACATACAAGCTATGAAAGTCTAGACAATAGTGATGCAACTGGGTGGGAGCTGAATGCCTGAAGTGCCTCCCGCTCTGCTTGTAGCTCTGACCATCCAGCATCAAACTCGGCCTGTCGCCTCAACCGTTCTGACTCTCGCCCATCCACCTCACCTCGCCGCCTCTGTAGATCGGCCAACTGCCTCTGCAAGTCGACGAGCTGTCTTTCTATCTCTGCTACCTGCATGTCAATCCCGGCCAACTCTGCGGTAATCTCTGACCACTCTGCCTCTAACCCTGTACGGCACCGCTCCAGCAACATCTCCCGCATGACCACGACTGCGCGCCTCTCATCCATCTCATGGTTGCCGCTCCTCGACCTAAAGAAATCTGCTAGCCAGTCCAGCTGCATGCCTAGTGATGTGAACGGAGCAAACTCTGAAAGCGACCGAGCAACGAACTCTGCAGTCCAACCCGTCGACGACACACTAGCAAACGGTAGCAACCACTCCATAAACCCGGTAGACACCCACATCCGTAGTACTGAGTTCTCTACCCCACCCTCTCGAATGTCTGCGGGAACGCTGCCTTCACCAGTTATAATCGGCGCACCATCTCCGCCGGTAGCTGGAGGCCCCCCCAAGTCGCCACATCCACCTGACCGCTCGAAGACCCTCTACTCATCTCTCCGGCTACCGCGCCACTGCCGCCCGCTGCAGAAATCTCCGACATTCCACCAGCCCTCTGCGCACCAATCGTGGCTGAATGCATCGCCAGTAGAGTAGCGCCAACCTCAACCACGGACTCCGGCAATGCGTCGTGCCGTCGCGCCACCCCAGCCTGAACCGGTGTCTCCTACTCATGAACCGGGGTAGCAACAACAGGCTCGGGCTCCGCCGTATCACCTCCCACAACCTGTGTCTCCATGCCTATCCACCAGTCCTCGTCAATATCAAACATCACTGTATCACTCCCCTCTCCGCCGTATAGGGCCCCCACCGTTTCCTCAGTAATAGGCGATGGACTCACCCTCCTCGTCACACCGGCCGCCAATGTCTCAACGGCCTCAGTCTCATCACTGTCAGCTGATCTGCCGGCCTCAGCTGCCATAGCCTCCTCTCCTTCGATTTTGGTCTCGGCCTCGCTACCCTCCTCGACCGCCTCTTCCTCATCCCCCTGGCAAAACCGCTGTCAGTTCACAAATTATGATCAATATGCAAACCATATTCATACGACAAAAGAAGGGACAGAAGCAAACCTCAAAGTCTAGCTCCTCTAATGCGTCGCGCGGCCTCTTCGCCCTTGATGTGTGCGGGGCTGATGTACAGGCACTAGCCTGACGCGCTGTCTCTATCATCCCCACTCGCAATGCCGATAAAGGACCCTTGCCGGCCCCCGGCACCCTCGGCACCTCTGTAATAAGCTCCTCTCCGCGGTCCTCCCCTGGGGCAACGTCCCCCGGCTCTCCGGGATCCTCCTCCACCTCCCTCTCCGAGCTCAGAACAGAGCTCCCGGTCACTAGTGACAGCATCCCGCACTGCCTCGCGACTGTGGCTGATATCAGACTCAGGGCTCGGTCGCATGAAAACACATCTACCTGTCGACGTGTGCCTGATGGCTGTGCCAGCCATCCGGCCCAACTCCCTCGCAGCCGCTCCCACCAATGTGCATAATTCGCTGTCACCGCCCCTACCACCTCTGTCCCTGGCTGCCTCCACTCTGTCGTCGGTGCCGGCCACTCGCGGGCTCTGTCATATCATGTATACCCAAAAGCCGTCGCCACACTCCAAGGGCTGTCATAACCGCATGGGGGCTCTAAGTCATACCCGAATGTCAACGACAGACGGTCCGGGCTATACCTCGCCACGTAATAGCAGCACTCGGCGGGCTTCCCGCCATCATCTGTCAACACCGGGAGCCAGCCGGGAAAATACGCAACCAATAGCGCCAGTTGTCCTGGCACTAACTCGCCTCTCCTACCATATGACGCATGCATCTCCATATAGGGCCGTCGCTCGCATTCCTCCCGTTTGTCTAGAATCTATGCCAACGGACACCCCGGCCTCCTGATGCCTGCCCAAGCAAACGCCCGAGACCCGCTGCACCATAACGCTACCTGTCGTGACCTGCCTGGACGGGTCACTGTCCCCATCGTCGGTGACGGATGTGCGAGTGGATATCCATCGGGCCGGTACCCTGGAAAGCACTCGTACAGATACCTCTGCAAGAACATCCAGTCCACGTACGTCGCCACCTGATACCAACCATATGACCGCTTCACGTCATTCACGAACTGATCTAGCCGTGAATATAACGTGCCTAAATACACCGGAGCCAACCCGACCCGCCTGCCCTGCGCCATCCGAATGGCCAAGGGAAACACCCTCGGGGTAATGCCATCCTCAGGTGTCCCCTCGAACACAAACCTGCAAGCAACGACCGACAACATATATCAATTTGACGTTCTACATGGCAAGCATGACATACGATTTATTCACGCATAATCACATGACAGTACGAAAACTTACCTCGACAAGAACATAGCCAAAAACGCCACCAACTCGTACCGATTGTTGCCGTAATACGGCCCTACCACGAACTGGGCAGCATTGCCCAACCTCTGGCCTGTCCTCACCTGCGGCGTACCATAGAACTGGCGCAGCCACCCACCGTACGTCCCCTTCCGGTGTTTCTTCGTCTCAGCCAGGATGTCTAGTAGCTGTGTCTGCAACAGCCGCTCCTCCCCACTCAACCGGGTCACCCGCGCATCCACCTCCCCGTGTATCGGTAGCCCTGTCAGCATCAGCACATCGAGTAACGTCGGCCCGATCTCTCCGGACTCGGTCACGAACGTATGCGACTGCGTGCTCCACCTTGCCAGCAATCGGGTCATCCCTGGTGTATCCCTATATAACTCCAGTCCCCTCGCCGTGATGTCGATCGCCGGCAACAGCCCTAGTGCCTGCAACATCTGCGCCCTCTCTGGCGTCTTCACCATATGCTCACACCAAAAGTCCCACCCTATCGGCATCGCACTATGGCCCTTGAACACCACGGGCGACCAAGGTATATCCTCTCTCTCAATCAATAATGCCGGTACATACCTCGGCGACATCACAGGCGCCGCCTCCCAACTCAGCGCGGGCATATATGGTGACGACAACCGAGGCTCCTCTCCCATCGACGGACCACCCCACGGTGTCGTGAACGCTCCGTCGGCCACCCGGATGGCCAACTCCCTCCACATCTCCCGGTCCGGTACACACGGTACTACTCCCCTCACCCCCAGTAATGTGTTTGTCTTATCCGGCTCCGGATCGTAGGACCTCCTACCCCCATCGTCAAAGGTCAATGGCACTGTCGCCTCGCCGCCCGCTGCTGGTATGGCCTCATCGACTGGCAGCGCCGGCACAGGTACAGTCGTCATACCCCGCGGCGGTGGCGATGTACCCACCGCAGCCCCTTGCGGCTTCGCCCACATCTTATGCCGAACTTTCTTTACTGCTGGCGTCGCTCCGGGCTGTAAGGTTGGGACTTGGGCCTGTCGGACACCCTGCATGGCCGACCCCCCTTGCGCGGCCGACCCAACTCGCGTGGCCGACCCCCCCTGTGCGGCCGACCCCCCTCACGTGGCCGACCCCCCCTATGCGGCCGACCCCCTCGGCGTGGCTGACCCCCTCGGCGTGGCTGACCCCCCTCCCCTCGCTGAGCCACCAACCTCTCCTCTCGGCCGACCCCCTGGCCCCGATGACCCCTCGCCCCCTTCCGCCTCTTCTCTCACCATCTCTTCCTCTCTCTCTCTCTCTCTCTCTCTCTCTCTCTCTCTCTCTCTCTCTCTCTCTCTCTCTCTTTCTCTGGCTTTTGTTGGCACAAATGGCGGTGCCTCCCCCCTCCCCTTCCTCTCCTTATATAGGGGTGGGCCAAGATGCAATCTTGGCCCCTCATCTACCTTCCCATCCTTTCGCGCTCCCTTTCTTTTTTTCTTTTCTTTTTTCCTTTTTTTCTTTTTTTTCTTTCTTTCTTTTCTTTTCTTTTCTTTTTCTTTCTCTTTTCCTTTTTTTTTACCCTCCCGTCCGCCGGCGCCTCGCCGCAGTTTGTCTCCCAAGCACCATCGCCACAATGACCGTCGTGCGTGCCCACGCGCCACCTCTACGGCCTTCGTCGCACGTATTCACATGACAACTCCGAGACAGGCCCCGTCGCCAGCGTGCCATTTCCTCGATCCACGTCGCCCGTGTTAACTCATCGCGCTCTCTACAACGCGCGCTCAATGCCAATGGCCACTTGATTCTCGTCACCGACCGTGCACAAATGCCACGATGACATCACTAAGTATAGCCTCGCGACGTTCGTCGCCGCGCCATCTTCATGATGCGTGCCCCCGGCACCAAGTATATGCTTCGCGACCTTCGTCGCCGCACCCATGCGCCATTCTTATCGCCTGTGCCCCGGCGCAAAGTATTGCTTCGCGACGTTCGTCGCCGCACCGCTTGCATGACATGTGCTCCGGCACCGAGTATTGTCCCCGCGACGTTTGTCGCCACTCTCATGCGCAACAATCATGATACAGCCCCTCCCTGCGGGGCGGGCTGTATGCCGTCACCAGCTCAATCAAACTGCGGCATGGGCTGAGCGCCATCACGGGCTAGCGCCATCGCCGGCTCAATCAAACTACGGGACGGGCTGTATGCCGTCGCCGGCTCACTCAAACTACGGCATGGGCTGAGCGCCTTCACGGGCTAGCGCCATCGCCGGCTCAATCAAACTGTGGGACGGGCTGTATGCCGTCGTCGGCTCAATTAAACTGCGGCATGGGCTGAGCGCCTTCACGGGCTAGCGCCATCGCCGGCTCAATCAAACTACGGGACGGGCTGTATGCCGTCGCCGGATAAATCAAACTGCGGCATGGGCTGAGCGCCTTCACGGGCTAGCGCCATCGCCGGCTCAATCAAACTGCGGGACGGGCTGTATGCCGTCGCCGGCTCAATCAAACTGCGGCATGGGCTGAGCGCCTTCACGGGCTAGCGCAATCGCCGGCTCAATCAAACTGCGGCATGGGCTGAGCGCCATCACGGGCTAGCACTGTCGCCGGCTCAATCAAACTGCGGCATGGGCGGCGCGCCATCACGAGCTTAGCATCATCGCCGGCTCCACCACCAGGGACTGGACCCCGCAGCAGGATGGGCTCTAGCCATATCGTTTATGCGTGCGACGCCCGCTCGGGTTGCCCCTCCTTGCGCGCCACACGCAGGGGGCTTATGTTCATACCCTATTCTGGTCTCCCCCCAGGACCCGCGAAGGGACCCACTTTGCGCGACACATCACCCAGTCAGCGGTCAACTTTTCAACGCTCAAGAGCCGGTCAAAGCAATGCATGCCCAAGTCACGTGAACCGCTCGTGAAGCGACCTCGGCGTTCCTTCGACCTTGGGGGTCGGCCACCCTTGGGGGTCGACCATCCCAAGGGCTCGGCCACCCTTGGGGGTCGGCCATCCCAAGGGCTCGGCCATCCCAAGGGGTCGGCCACCCTTGGGGGTCGGCCACCTGCCTTGACGATCGACGACCGACGACCGTCGTTCTTAACCTCGCTCTGCCGTGGTCACGACGACCGTCACTCTCGGCCGTGTTCCTTTGTCGCGATGACCGTCGCCCGCGGCCACGCTCCGCCATAATCACAACGACCGTCGCTCTCGGCCGTGCTCCGTCGTCGTGATGACCGTTGCTCGAAGTCACGACGACCGTCGCTTGTGGCCGCTCTATCGCCATGACGACCGTCGCTCACAGTCGCGCGCCATCCACGCAACAACCCCTGACGCTCTCTGTCACATTACAATACCCCGGCACCAGGTAAGGACTCGCGACAGTTGTCACAATGCCCATGCGCCATAATTAATGTCTCGTGCTGTAGGCACCGCGCCTATGCGCCACAATCATGTTATATGCTTACGGGATAGGCGACTCCTCCAGGACACTATCTCCGCCAGGGTGCCTGCGTGACTGGCCTACGTGCTCTGGCACTGGGGGCTCGCGTCGGCACCCCTAAGGACTATGACCCCCGGGTCACTCCGAGATGGGAGCAGGTCTTCGAAAGGGCATCTTGCCTAGTCCACCTGGCAGCTGGGCGTCGGGTCTTCCCCACCGCTGCCAGGCCTGTGGGATTCAGTAAGGGCTTGGACTGGAGGCTGGGGCAACGGGCTACTCTGACCATGCTACCGCGGCATGATCAGTCTCCTCAGACAGGCAGAGAGATGTCGCAAGGGCAGGGCAGCACGAACTTAGGGACCGGCAGTCCCAACGGAGGATCAGTGCTTTGGCCCCCCCTGGCGACGTGTCGTTCCCAGGGGGTGACACATGTCAACTTATGACACATGCACGTTTTTGCCTATAAATAGTGGACTTTGGAGCTTTTTCAAGGATCTTTCTCTCATTTGAACTTTTCACTTTCTCTCTCTAAAAGACTTTCTCTCTGGAATTCTAGTGAGAGAAACACACTTGGCCTCCCGTCTCCGGATCCTTGACGCTGCACCCTTTTCACGGACTGTAGACTGTTGGTCCTGTTCATCGTCGCCCTGCCTGCGCGGCGCTGCCAGCCCTCACGACCTGTCTGGGGAGCCTTGCTCTCAGCCCTTACGTCGTCCTTGTTGTCTCCCGCGTTGCCTACATGGAAGCTGACTCAGACTGCATCCTTTGTGGCACCTCCACGTAGCACCGAACCATTCACCGCATCATCACATTTTCACAGCGCTAACAAAAGCACCCACCATTTTGAAAAAGGCAACACCGCATTCCGCCTCCGCCTCCACAATGCCACACCTTCGACCCAAACCTTCCGCGACCCTCGTCGCCCCACGCTCGGGCGCCGTCTCCGCGACGCTCATCGCCCGGGGGCTGTCTCCTCGACCCTCGTCGCTCGTCGCCCGGGTGCCGTCTCTACGACTGTCGTCGCCAACGCCGTGCGTACCTCCCGCAACTCTCGTTGCCCATCGCCCAGGGGCTGTCTCCGCGACCCTCGTCGCTCGTTGCCTGGGTGCCGTCCCTGCGACCTTTATTGCCAGCGCCATGCGCACCTTCCGCAACACTCGTTGCCCATCACTCAAGGGCTATCTCCGCGACCCTCATCGCTCGTTGCCCGGGTGCCATCCCTGTGACCCTCGTCGCCAGCGACATGCGTACCTTCCCAACACTCGTTGCCCATCGCCAAGGGGCTGTCTCCGCGACCCTCGTAGCTAGTCGCCCGGGCGCCATCTTTGTGACCCTTGTCGCCAGCGCCGTGCGCATCTCCTACAACTCTCCTTGCCCATCGCCCGAGGGTTGTCTCCACGACTTTCGTCGCTCGTCGCCCGGGTGCAGTCTCCGCGACCCTCGTCGCTAGCGCCGTGCGCACCTTCCGCAACACTCGTCGCCCAGGGGCTGTCTCCACGACCCTCGTCGCCCGCTTCGTCACTCAAAGATGATGTCAACAACTTTTCCTCCAAACGACATCAACATCTTACTATATGTTTATGCGTGCGGTGCCCGCTCGGGTTGTGTCACGCCCCAACCCGGAGGCGGACTTACACATACTATTTCAAAATATTCATACTTACCAAAAATATAATACCTAAAGAATTTTACCGAAAACATAACCTCAAAATGATAATCAGAGCTCTAAATGTATCCCAAATCAAAAGCATTTGTATTTTTCCTCAAAGTCTAATAAATGCAGTGAAAATCTAATAACAATAGTCACTTCCCAAACATTGGGTTACCAAAAGCTACGTAATCAAACTATTACAAGTTCTCATTTTCAAGTCACTAAAAAGAGTCTACAATTAAAGAACAACTCTGACTCATGCTTATAGATAACTCCTCTACTGATGTCTCGGCTTAATTACCTAAAATGGGAGGAGAAAGGGGGGTGAGCACAAAGCCCAGTAAAGATCACACACACACACCCACGGAGTACAACGCAGGTAATCTAATAATATATAGCTGAGTCCAACAAAGCATATGAAACGAAAGCGCAAAGACAATTGCAAAATCTTAGCACGACAAATAATCTCATTTCGGGATATTCAACCCATCAAAGATCAAATCAAAATCAAAGTCAAATAATACATTCGAATAATTGAACCAATAATCAAATACGATACGATCACGTCATGTGTGACTGTAAAGCACGTTAACCTATGTACGTGAAGGTTCTAAGTTCAAAATTGCATACCGGTAGCAATTGTCATATCATGTCATGGCATTACGTTAACCTAAGCACGTGAAGGTTCTAAAATATTAGTTCAATTCAGAGAGGTTAAACAGACATCAAAGTATTTCATGGATATACTAGTCGAAAAAGTACTAAAACTTGCATTTCAATAAGGACGACTTAACGATTTTAGAAACCATTCGATATTAGACTAGAATCGAAGAGGACGAAGAGACGAGTCTAACGAAAGTGGAATCGCTTGAATCCGAGTTCGTACGATTCCAGAAATTTCAAATAACGACATATGGGCACAGTGGTTAACAAAATGTGTACACCATTTAAATTGGACACGTGGCAGTGTACTAACATATGAGTTACACACTGAATCTGAAAAGAATTGAAAACACTATTGCCATGATAAGGAAAAATGTCATGTATGGGATGGTATACCATGCATGTTTCATGGCTTGCCACATGAACCAAATGACAAAAAGCTGTGCTACTGCATGAAACAAATGAAACAAAGGACACGAAATATAGAGGTCAGCCTATGCGTGCAGGAGTGCGTGTCAGAAAGGTCTGCACTGCACCGTGATTGAAATTCCACGCGAACGCCAATAAATTGTTTATGTGTACGGCGGATTTTACCGATAAGAATTAAAAATCTGACATAACTATAATCGATAAAAGCAAAACAAAAAAAATATATTCGAATGTTAATGAATCAATAAAGAATATCAATAGCTAACAAAACGATATCAATGATCAGAGGTGAAATATCTATAAGAAAGGGTATCATGAATGTAACTCTTACCTCAATTCACGCTACAAGATTCTCAAGTTGCGTAATTTTTTGAAATTATCAAACCTAATTAATAAAATCAACCACTAAGATTAAAATCTTCAAATCAATTAAATTTTGATTAAAGGGATCGATCACTTACCAATTGTGAATAGAAGGTTGAAATTCTCAAGCCCTAATTTTGTCTTTCTTCTCCTCTCTGAAAGACCCAAACTCAATTTATCGATAAAACACAACCTAATCAGTCTTTTTATATCTCTAAACTTGGTAAATAACTCCAAAGGCCCCTAAAGATATATTATTTATTCAAAAGAATTCCAAAATATTATTAAAATTTTAAAAGTAGCCCAAAAATTAAAATAATTAACTATGTATTATTTAGGGTCTTACATTCTCCCCTCCTTATGAAAATTTCGTCCTCGAAATTTATGCACCTCAGTCAACGAATATGGATACAAAATAACATCTACAGACTCTCAGAGTTTCCACTACCTAAGGGTTCTAACTCAGCACCAAAGCTCATGAGCAAATATATAGAGACTATGAAAATAAGTAACAAGCATCACTTAAAGCATAAGCTCTAGCTGAACTATGTAAAATTTACCTGTCACTACATCATGGAGATATAATGGCATCCTTCTCTGTCAAGGCATAAGCTCGAGCCCGAGTAGTTACAGCTGGATTAGTTCCTGGCAGCTGGTTCTGCATCCCTCTACCCTGAGTAAATTGGGGCCTAAGCGGCTGAGGGCAATCCCGAATCATATGTCCCTGCTCCTGGCAGTTAAAACATGCACCACTCTGCCAATAACACACACCTATATGGTTCTTCCCACAAGTTTTGCAAGCTTCGACAGGCTCCTGGGTATTTTTAAATGGTTCCTTAGTAGCTAAGTTATTGTTCTTACTCTTGGGCTGAACCACATCATTGCCCCTTGAGCTATTCTCTTCTCTTCCTCTCTTCTGTCTCTGCTCCTTGTAGTACTTACGCCCCGCCTCGACATCTTTCTCCACTCTCTGAGCCTTGTCCAAGACTTGACCATATGTTTCTAAAGTTACAGCGGTTAAGAACTTCCTGATGCCGTACCTTAGTCCATTCTTAAAACGTGTCGCACGTCTCTCCTCAGTATCTATCACATGTGTCGCAAACCTTGACAATCTAGCAAATCTAGCCTCGTAGTCTTTCACAGTTTCATCCTCTCCTTGCTCTAACCTTAAAAACTCTTCCACCATATCATCCTTTACATTTCTAGGAAAGTATTTGTTAAGAAATATTTCCTGAAAACGTGCCCAAGTCAAAGCATGTTCCTCCTCAACACTCAAAGTTCTCTCGACCATTTTCCACCATTGGTCAGCCTCATTTTCTAACTGGTATATGGCTAGGTCCACTTTTCTGACTATCGGTGATGTTTAAGAGCTTAAATCTCTTCTCTAACTTGCTCAGCCAAGCCTCCGCATCTTCTGGCTTAGCCGCCTTAACAAACGTGGGACAGTTCAAACGGTTGAATGCCTTGATGGTATCTGCAGTCAAGGGAATAGGAAGGGCTTCTGCTTCCACGTTGACCCCAGTGACATCATTACCCCTACGACCACCTCTAGTACCCCCTCTAGCTGCACGTGGCAGCATAGTTCCTGAGATAGCGAAAAACTTATAAGATCACAACTTATTGTGTAAACGCTTCAAACAGAAGTAATACTAAAACTAGACTACTCAGAACTATATCTCAAACATCATAAAATTTATCTCAAATCATTGAAAGCTTAAGTTTAAAGAGTCTACAGAATCTTAAAACTATGCTCTGATACCAAATCAGTCACGCCCCAACCCTGAGGCGAACTTACACATACTATTTCAAAATATTCATACTTACCAAAAATATAATACCTAAAGAATTTTACCGAGAACATAACCTCAAAATGATAATCAGAGTTCTAAATGTATCCCAAATCAAAAGCATTTGTATTTTTCCTCAAAGTCTAATAAATGCAGCGAAAATCTAATAACAATAGTCACTTCCCAAACATTGGGTTACCAAAAGCTACATAATCAAACTATTACAAGTTCTCATTTTCAAGTCACTAAAAAGAGTCTACAATTAAAGAACAACTCTGACTCATGCTTATAGATAACTCATCTACTGATGTCTCGGCTTAATTACCTGAAATGGGAGGAGAAAGGGGGTGAGCACAAAGCCCAGTAAAGATCACACACACACACCCACAGAGTACAACGCAGGTAATCTAATAATATATAGCTGAGTCCAACAAAGCATATGAAACGAAAGCGCAAAGACAATTGCAAAATCTTAGCATGACAAATAATCTCATTTCGGGATATTCAACCCATCAAAGATCAAATCAAAATCAAAGTCAAATAATACATTCGAATAATTGAACCAATAATCAAATACGATACGATCACGTCATGTGTGACTGTAAAGCACGTTAACCTATGTACGTGAAGGTTCTAAGTTCAAAATTGCATACCGATAGCAATTGCCATATCATGTCATGGCATCACGTTAACCTAAGCACGTGAAGGTTCTAAAATATTAGTTCAATTCAGAGAGGTTAAACAGACATCAAAGTATTTCACGAATATACTAGTCGAAAAAGTACTAAAACTTGCATTTCAATAAGGACGACTTAACGATTTTAGAAACCATTCGATATTAGACTAGAATCGAAGAGGACGAAGAGACGAGTCTAACGAAAGTGGAATCGCTTGAATCCGAGTTCGTACGATTTCAGAAATTTCAAATAACGACATATGGGCACAGTGGTTAACAAAATGTGTACACCATTTAAATTGGACACGTGGCAGTGTACTAACATATGAGTTACACACTGAATCTGAAAAGAATTGAAAACACTATTGCCATGATAAGGGAAAATGTCATGTATGGGATGGTATACCATGCATGTTTCATGGCTTGCCACATGAACCAAATGACAAAAAGCTGTGCTACTGCATGAAACAAATGAAACAAAGGACACGAAATATAGAGGTCAGCCTATGCGTGCAGGAGTGCGTGTCAGAAAGGTCTGCACTGCACCGTGATTGAAATTCCACGCGAACGCCAATAAATTGTTTATGTGTACGGCGGATTTTACCGATAAGAATTAAAAATCTGACATAACTATAATCGATAAAAGCAAAACAAAAAAAATATATTCGAATGTTAATGAATCAATAAAGAATCGATCAGTGACTAACAAAACGATATCAATAATCAGAGGTGAAATCTCTATAAGAAAGGGTATCATGAATGTAACTCTTACCTCAATTCACGCTACAAGATTCTCAAGTTGCGTAATTTTTTGAAATTATCAAACCTAATTAATAAAATCAACCACTAAGATTAAAATCTTCAAATCAATTAAATTTTGATTAAAGGGATCAATCACTTACCAATTGTGAATAGAAGGTTGAAATTCTCAAGCCCTAATTTTGTCTTTCTTCTCCTCTCTGAAAGACCCAAACTCAATTTATCGATAAAACACAACATAATCAGTCTTTTTATATCTCTAAACTTGGTAAATAACTCCAAAGGCCCTTAAAGATATGTTACTTATTCAAAAGAATTCCAAAATATTATTAAAATTTTAAAAGTAGCCCAAAAATTAAAATAATTAACTATGTATTATTTAGGGTCTTACAGGTTGCCCCTCCGCGCACGCCACATGCAGGGGGGTTATGTTCATACCCTATCCTGGTCATACCCCCAGGGCCCCCTAAGGGACCCGCGTCGCGCGACACATCGCTCAGTCAACGATCAAAGTGTATCTCCTTTCGAGCATACACAGACATGACCAATGCAGCGACATCAACACAGTCAAACCGTAAAAAAAAAGGGCTTGATCCTTCTAAGGGGGCCCGGCCACCCCTTCCTCAGGGGGCTGACAACCCTTCTTTTAAAGGGGGTCGGCACCCTTTTTGTCTCGCAAAGATCACTCCTCAACATCGACATCACTCATCGCGCTCTCTACCATGCGTGCTCAATGCCAATGATCACATGAAGCGCCTCACCCACTGTGGGCATTCGTCACGACGGCAGCATACTATCCTAAGTATTGCTTCCCGACAGTCGTTGCCGCGTCCTTGCGCCACGCTAATGATATGTGCCCCCGGTACTAAGTATTGCTCCGCAACAGTCGCCGCCCCGCCCTTGCGCCACGCTGACGATACGTGCCCCCGGCACTAAGTATTGCTCCTTAATAGTCGTCGCCGCGCCCTTGCGCCACGTTGATGATACGTGCCCCCAGCACTAAGTATTGCTCCGTGACAGTCGTCGCAGCGCCCTTGCGCCACACTGATGATACGTGCCCCCGGCACTAAGTATTGCTCCGTGACAGTCGTCGCCGCGCCCTTGCTCTACGCTGATGATATGTGCCCCCGGCACTAAGTATTGCTCCGCGGCAGTCGTCCCTGTGCCCTTGCGCCACGCTGAAGATACGTGCCCCCAGCACCAAGTATACCTCCGTGACAGTTGTCGCCGTGCCCATGCACCACAACCATATTACGGGCCTCTGGGCATCACACCTGTTCACCATACCATGCGCCCCCGCCATGGACGTGGAACATGCTTCGACCCACTCTCCGGAGTGTGCGGCATTCCGGGGGCTCCGCTCGTAGTGCTCCAGCACAAGGACCCCTCCCTGCGGCATGGGCTTAGCGCCATCGCCGGCTCAATCAAACTGCGGGACGGGTTTCGTGCCGTCGCCGGCTTAATCAAACTGCGGCATGGACTGAGCACCATCACGGGCTTAGTGCCATCGCCAGCTCAATCAACTGCGGGACGGGCTGTATGCCGTCACCGGCTCAATCAAACTGCGGCATGGGCTGAGCGCCATCACGGGCTTAGCGCCATCGCCAGCTCAATCAAACTACGGGACGGGCTGTATGTCGTCGCCGGCTCAATCAAACTGTGGCATGGGCTGAGCGCCATCACGAGCTTAGCTCCATTGCCGGCTCAATCAAATTGTGGGATAGGCTGTATGCCGTTGCCAGCTCAATCAAACTGTGGCATGGGCTGAGTGCCATCATGGGTTTAGCGCCATCGCTGGCTCAATCAAACTGCGGGATGGCTGTATGCCGTCGCCGGCTCAATCAAACTGCGGCATGGGCTGAGCACCATCACGGGCTTAGCGCCATCACCAGCTCAATCAAACTGCGGGACAGGCTGTATGTCGTTGCCAGCTCAATCAAACTATGGCATGGGCTGAGCGCCATCACGGGCTTAGCGCCATTGCCGACTCAATCAAACTGCGGCATGGGCTGAGCGCCATCGCCGACTCAATCACTGCAGGATGGGCTTCATGCCGTCACCGGCTCAATCAAACTGCGGCATGGGCTGAGCGCCATCACGGGCTTAGTGCCATCGCCGGCTCAATCAAACTACGGGATGGGCTGTATGCCATCGCCGGCTCAATCAAACTGCGGCATGGGCTGAGTGCGATCACGGGCATAGTGCCATCGCCGGCTCAATCACTGTGGGACGGGCTTCGTGCCGTCGCTGGCTCAATCAAACTGCAGCATGGGCTTAGCGCCATCACGGGCTTAGCGTCATCACCCGCTCAATCACCGGGGGCTCTGGCCCTCGCAGTAGGATGGGCTCTAGCCACATCATTTATGCGTGCGGCGTCTGCTCGGGTAGCCCCTCCACGCACACCACACGCAGGGGGCTATGTTTATACCCTAATCTGGTCAGGCCAGCAGGGCCCACTATGGGACCCACTTTGCGCAACACATCACCTAGTCGACGCTTAGTTATTCAACGCTCAGAGGCCGGTCAAAGCGTCAGAAAATCAAGTCACGTGCTTTTTCCCTTTGAGAAGCAACCTTGGAGCTTTGGGATTGTCAAAGCTTGTTCTTGATGTGGGCATAGCATCAAAGGATTGTAAGAGGTTTGATCTTGACCCGTAAGAAAGATCATAATAGTGGATTCTAGGGCCTTTCAAGGGACTTCCTTGAAGGAGTGGACGTAGGCTTGAGGGTATATCAAGCCGAACCATTTAAATCTCCTTGTCAAGTATCTCTAAACCCTTCTCTCCTTACATTATCATTTTACATTTGTGTTGAGATTGGCTTGTTTGTTTACTTGAGATATTATGTTTGAGGTTTGTTGGTTAAGTGTTATTCTTATTCTTTCTAAGTTAGTTTGTTATTGCTCGTTAATTTTTAAAGTAGTCGTAAAACCCTATTCACCCCCCCCCCCTCTCTAGGGTTATCTTTTTGGTTTCAGACTTACATGAGCAATTGGTCCATCGCTGATTTGAATTTTGAAAATAACCCTTACCTTAATCAAGCTTGTGAATGCAAATCCTTAAGCTCCTTCTTAGAAATCGAAATCTTCCCAAGTTCCTCCTCCTCCTCCTCTCTCTCTCTCTCTCTCTCTCTCTATTGCAAAGGGAAGTAGGTAGAGAAAACAAAAAGACTCAAATGGGAAACAAGAACCTATTTATATGAAATAAAACCAAATTTTAAGTCGACCGAAAAATAATTCCATTCAACTGAAACATGTTCCATTCGACCGAATCCGTCAGAAGTAAAAATGGTTCCAAAAAAAATTAATTCGACCGAAAATGATTTTTCATTCAAATGAAAATTATTTTAATTCAAATGAAGACTTCAAATTTTATTTTTTTTTGCATTCGACCGAAAACAAGTTTTCATTCGAATTAAAACTTTTAATTCGAATGAAAACTTTAGAAACCCATTTTTCACAATTTAAATACTTTTTGCTCGAAGCAAAATATTTTCATTCGAAGCAAACCCATTTTCATTCGAAGCAAAACCATATTCATTTAACCGAATCCTTCAGACTCCAAAACTTTAACATTGAATAGTTTTGATTCGAATGAAACCACTTTCATTTGACTTAAAATAGGTTTTCATTCCAATGAAAACTTTAGTAACTCAAAATTTTAACATCAAATAGTTTTGATTCGAATGAAACCACTTTCATTCGACTTAAAATAGGTTTTCATTCGAATTATAACTTTTAATTTGAATGAAAACTTTAATAACTCAAAATTTTAGAATCAAATAGTCTTGATTCGAATGAAACCACTTTCATTCGACCGAAAATTTTAGAAACAATCCCCAAACCATTTTTATTTAGTTTTAACAAAAGGCCACAACTTATTTATTCAAAACTATTAATTTCACATAGAAAAAAGAAAATTTTAGGGGTATTACAATCAGGAGCGTTCTACAAATAGGACGGGGGGACAGAATAATCCACAGGCCTACCGTAGGTGCAACCACTTCCATCTCGGCCTCATGTAGAATGGAAAGGTGATTGCCTACACCTCTAGACAGTTGAAACCCCTATGAGATGAATTATCCAACCCATGACCTAGAGCTGGGGGCGGTGGTTTTTTCCTTAAAGATCTGGAGACACTTCCTATATAGGGAATCCTATGAGATTTTTACTGACCATAAGAGCCTGAATTACATATTCACCCAGAAGGAACTAAAATTGAGACAAAGGTGATGGTTAGAGCTACTGAAGGATTACGACCTCAATGTCCAGTACCACGGAGGGAAGACCAATGTAGTTCCAATGCACTTAACAGGAAGTCGTCTTCGCCAATGGCCACCCTAATCACAAGACAGAGGCATTTATTGGAAGATATGAGAAAATTTGACTTAGATGTCAGGATCCGAGATTCAGACAAGGATAGTTCACTAAACAGCCTAGTGGTATGACCCACTTTAATTGATAGAATTAAGACAGCTCAGGAGACCGATGAACATCTACTTAAGATAATGGAAGAAGTAAAGAAAGGAGAAAATTTTGAGTACAAGTTGCAAGATGGAATACTTTGTTTCAGCAATAGGATTTTGTTTGCCTGGTAACCATAGTTTAAAGAAGGAAATCTTAGAAGAAGCTCACAGGTAAGGTTACTCGATTCATCCTGGGGCACAAAAATGTACAGGGATCTTCGAGAGACTTTCTGGTGGGGAAACATGAAGAGAGATATTGTAAAGTTTGTATACCGATGCCTAGTATGCCAGCAAGTGAAGGCAGAACACCAAAGACCCGCCGAACCATTACAACCATTACCGATACCGGAATGGAAGTGGGAACACATAAGTATGGATTTTGTTTCCAAATTGCCAAAGACCCGTTCTGGACATGATGCTATTTGGGTAAAAGTAGACAGATTGATGAAGTGTGCACACTTCTTGCCTGTCCGGATGACCTATTCGATAGGCAAGTTGGCTCCCACCTACGTAGAGGAGATAGTGTGTTTGCATGGCATTCCAGTCTCAATCTTTTTGAATAGAGACCCGCATTTCTTGTCTAAATTTTGGGGAAGCTTACAACATGCATTCGGTACTAAACTACAGTTCAGCACGGCCTTCCATCCCAAAACAGATGGTCAGTCAAAAAGGACTATCCAAACACTAGAAGATCTACTGCAGGCTTGCGTGCTAGATTTCAAGGGTAGTTGGGATGATCATTTGCCATTGATCGAATTTTCTTACAACAACAGCTACTAGAATAGCATTGGGATGGCTCCTTTTGAAGCCTTATACGGTAGGAAGTGCCGATCGCCACTACGTTGGGACAAGGTAGGGGAAAGGAAACTTTTGAGACCAGAACTAGTGCAATTGACTTCGGAAAAGGTCAGAATTATTAAAAAGAAATTACGTGGTGCTCAAAGCAGACATAAAAGTTATGCAAACATACGCATACGGGAGTTAGAATTCCAAGTGGGCGACTGGGTGTTCTTAAAGGTGTCACCGATGAAAGGAGTACTACAATTTGGAAAGAAAGGGAAGCTAAGCCCGAGGTATGTGGGACCTTTTGAAATACTGGACAAAATTGGTTCTCTCGCCTACTGTATAGCATTGCCACCGGAATTAGCCAGTGTCGACAATGTGTTTCACGTATCCATGCTAAGGAAGTACATTCCGGACCCTACGCATGTAATACAACCGGAACCTCTACAGATTAGAAAAGACTTCACTTACATAGAACAATTGGTTCAAATCTTGGATTATAAGGACCAGACACTTCGGACTAAGAAAATTCCCTTGGTAAAAGTCCTGTGAAGAAACCACGCGGTTAAGGAAGCCACGTGGGAACACGAAGACGAAGTCAGAAGCAAATACCCTCACCTGTTCCAAAACTGAAGTACGTAAATTTGGAGGACCAAATTCTTTTAAAGGAGGGGAGAGTGTAATGCCTGAATTTTTTATTATTATTATTATAACTATTATTATTACTGGTTCGGACCAAAATAGACTTTTAGCGATGAACTCTTAACTAGCATTTGGTATATTATTTTGAGCTATTATAGTGACAAATTTGGAAAAACGCTACAATTATGATCTTTAACCGCACTTTTAGAATCATAAATTATAATTTGACGATAATAGATATTATAGATATTAATTGATGTATTTAGCAACAATTAGCGTTAACAGTATTTTTAAAAAATTTTAGCGACGAATTTACTAGCGTCGGTATATTCTTTTGGCGACAAATTATTTAAAATATCGGTGTGCTTATTATTAGCGACGATATGGGAAAGGAAATATTGTAATAACTGTTAACAAGTTTAGCACATAAAATGACATAAAAAAAATTGTTTGGACCTTTTTGTAATGAGAGGAAACTTCGGGTAAAAGTTAGATTAGTTAACAGAGAATATGGGGGGGGGGGGGGGGACCTTCCGGCAAAAATTTTGGGTAAGCTCGTATTATATGCATAGCAGTACATATAGATGTAGTACGGTGAGGTTTGAACAGCCATGGGAGGCTGCATAGCATGGGAAAATGATGGGTTTCGGCCGTGAAGGGAAGCCTTGTGGCTGTGTACGGCATGACTGGAAAAACAACCAACAAATCCATGTTGGCTGACGTGATGGGTAACTGTCCAAATGCGTGAAACTGTGATAACGCGTGGTGAGAGGGAGGCTGCCAAGAGCGGCTGTAAGAGCTGTGGTTATGTGTGTTTCCCACTGTGCATGCGTGAGTGAGTAAAGCGTTTGCAGGCATAATCACGACAGCAGTGGTGCGTCGTGTGAGGTTGTGCGTGAGAAACTACTTATTTTTGGGTTGAATATACCTGTGAATGCGTAGCGGTTTGGGGCGTAATGAGTAGGTGCTTGTAGGTTTGTGTGTCGAAAACCCATTTGAGTGTGCACTATGGTCTGTAACCTGCAGGTGAAAAGTGTCATATGCGGCTAAACAAAGCTGCCATGAGGCAGCTTGGGTATAAGTACGTGCACAAGTATACAAGTGTATAGCCAAGAGTGTGTGTGTGCGTGTGTGTGTTTTGGCAAGTGCTGTGTGTGTTTTGGCATGTATGTGTAACTGGGGGTTCATTTATCATAGAAGAAGAAGGGGGCTACCATGAAAGGAAGATGGGGATTATGGATGCAAGTATATATATGTAAACTAGGGTGTGAACTGTGTGCGTAAAGTGTGTGTGTGTGTGTACAGCCGTGTGGCTGTATATGAGCATGGCTATTACAGCCGTTTGTGGGAGGATGGAACAATATGTGGGTGCATACACTGAACATGGGTGTGTGCATGTAGGTTAGTAATGTGTTAGGTGAGTTGTTGAGGGTGTTATGTCATGAGTGTTAGAGTGCAACTGGGTTGGCAATGGTGTATACATGGGAGCATGTAAGGTGGGTTAAAACTATGTTGATGGAGTGCACTGGTGTATGGGGAACATCTATGAATGAGAGAGTGGAGAGGGGAATGACTGTGAGAGAGAAATGAGATTGTGTTATTATGTGTGGGTGTGGTGTGAGTATATTGGTGTGTTTGTGCGTGTGTATAGATAAATAGGTGTGGCTGTGCGAAACTGCATGTATGTGGGTATTGTGTATATAGGATAATTTTAGACAAAGGTTGAAGGAGAAGATGTGGGTAAACAGAAGGAAGAAACCTGGTTTTAAAATTTTAACTAAAAAGTGTCGCTAAAGGGGGGCAACTGTTTTAGCAGATCCTTTCCGAATTTTTATAATATGACTATAAATTTTATTTGGACAAAACTAAAAAATGTAACTTATTTTAATTTCGTAAGATCTAAACACAGAAAAAAATTTAGATTTTTCTGAACTCAGGAAGCGTGTTAACTAATTTTTATTCGAACAAGAGATTTCGGTGTATTTTGAAATAGTAAATTAATTTACTAAATTTTGACACTTTTACAGGAGTCTTATGTAGCTATGTTGGAGTATATTCCAGAGTTTCAAAAGTTTTTAGAGGCGTTTACTTTTTTTTAGCGGCGTAGCGCTCAATTTAAGGAGCGACTTAGGGTTCCGAGCAGAAAATTCTCCGAAAGGCCATTATGGTGCGAAAATCCAACCTAGCAATTTAAAATATTCTTTTTTGTATTATATCGGGGTATGTAATGGCACGTTAGAGGTCGGGGATAAAAAGGAATTTTTCTTGAAGTCCAGGGGCGGTTTAGTAAATTCACTCACTTGAGAGAAACGAATGCTTAGGTATGCTCGGACAACAACCAATAACACCGTGTAAATTGTTACTTAGGTGTTGATAGTCAAGAGCTAGGACCGGATTTTGAGCAAATACGAGAAGCAGTTATTGAGCGAGGTAAGTACCCTGCCATATTCCTCCTTACTTCAACATCGGAGTCACTGCTCTTCCTATCATCAATCGGTTTATCTTGCTCGCGGTATTTCGCATCAAGATAATCCTTCCAACATACACATAGCTCGAGCGACTCGGGGTTAAGACGACTCCTCCTGTCATCCAAAACCCTCCCGCTCGCTGAAAATGCCGACTCTGAAGCAACCGTGGAGGCTTGCACTAGCAGTACATCCCGTGCAATTTGGGCTAAAGTTTTATACATGTTTTGATTTTGTTTTCAAAAATTTAACAAATTAAAATTAACATGTTCTTGCATTGATAAATCAGAATAATGATCAGTATTTGAATATACACCAATCTCATTAAAAGAGGAAAAAGTAGACGAACCTGCCGAATTAGAAGTACCTTCACCTGGTAGTTGTCTTGCTACTAGATGTTCAAAGCCCTTAAGGTATGGCGCATAATACCTCTCAGCAGTCGATGATGAAGCTCGTCCGCGCACGTCAGCAGAATTACGATAGAGGTTGAACAGTTCCTCAAATGTCTTGCTCACTTTCGCTGTGAGTGCGGTTGTGTCCTCTAGTGGGTAGCACATTAATCTCGATATCTCTTGTATCGAGACGTTCACGCCATGCAACTTTAACCTAGGATCTAAACAAGTAGCCACAGCAAAAATAACAGGCAGTTCACTCCAATATTTATTAAACTTTTTATCCATCACTTTTACTATTTCCTTAAAGGGTCCTATATATCTCCATTTTGTTAACATTGTAGCCATCTTGAGAATTTCTATTACAGCGAGAGGAGAGGTGGGATAGTACGTACCAGACAATAAATTGGTAGACGTGTAAAATACCTCCAAAAATTCAGCTAGGTATGTGGCCATCTGCCATTCCTCTTGAGTTGGCAAGCCGGCTGGGAACAAGGTTAGTAGAAAATGCGTATAGACTTCTCTGTATGCCAGAATGTGTAAAAGCATATGGTATGTAGAGTTCCACCTGTGGACCACATCTGTAACTGCTCTCCTGCGAGGCATATTATATTCAACACACAACGTTTTAAATTGTTGTGTTCTCGGACTCGAACTATTAACATACGCTGTCATACCCCTCATTTTGACAAGAATATCTCCTGCAGCAGCTAAACCATCTTGAACAATTAAATTAATTATATGACAAACACAACGAACATGAAATAATTTACCATAAAGTACAGGTTTGAGGCTCTCCTCTAAAGCATCAACAGCAGCTGTATTGTTAGAAGCATTATCAAAACTAATACTCATAATCTTATCCTTTAATTTAAACGTGGTACATGCTTTTAATATAATACTAGCAATGTTCATTCCATCATGCGGAAAAGGAAAGAGCTCGAAAGCGATGATTCTCTTGTGCATAATCCAATCTGCATCAATCCAATGGGCCGTCACACAAGTATAACTAACAAAAGTAAACGGAGATTGCCAAATATCAGAAGTAAGACTAACTTTACCGTCAAAATTATCGAAATAATCGATTAGGCGTGCTTTAGCAGCATTATACTGTCGGAGTGCATCGGATCTAGTTGTGTTTCTATGAACCTTTTTGTACAAAGGTTGAACGTATGTGTTCATATATCTAGAGTGCTTAGCATTATCGGCAAAAGAAAAGGCTTGTTCATCGTGAATAACAAATTCAGCGAGACCGTCTCTTTGCTCTCGCTGATTATAAACAAATAACTTACCGTCAAAAGATAACTGCGTTTGGGTAGGTTCGACGTGGCCTTGTCGAGGTGCACACTGAGGGTAATGCCTGTTAAGATGTCCATTACCACTACCAGACGAAAATAATTTAGCACAGTACTTACATCGAGCTTTTCGGATGCCGTCCACCATAACTTCATCAAAATGATTCCAACACTCGGCTTTCTTTTTTTCCCCTTTTGGACTTCTGGCTCATTACCGGAGGCATTGCTCGGCCCTTCTTCATCATGACCAGGCATAGGGTTAAGATTATGCCACGGAGTAGTAGCTTCGCCAACCGAGCTGCGTCCTTGACTATAATGCGGGGGGTCTTGATCAGGCGTGTATTCAAGATCTGGAATGTTTTGATTGAACTCCCAATTGGCTTGGGTATCTATCATACAGCCTGTACTCATTCGTCCAGGAACGAATGGTTGTGGTGGTGCTTGGATTGGTGTTTGTGATGGCCGTGGTGCTGGCGCTCGTGCTGGTGGTGGTGTTTGTGATGATGATGATGTTTTTCGTGATGATGATCCACGCTTCAGTTTCTTCAGTAATCCAGCCATATTTGACGCTAAACTTTTTTACTAGATTGAAAAATAAAATTAGTAAGAGTAACTAAATACACAAGTATAAGAGCAGTAATTAGTAATTAGAAATAACAATTAAAAGAATTAAAGAGTAACAAATGAAACACTGAGGGTAATTCGAAATTGGAGAGAGTTAGTAATTAAAAAGAATTTAGTAATAGTAATTGATAAATATAAATTCACTAATTACTAATTACTAGACAAAAGAATTAGAGAGTAACAAATTAATAAGAGGAGCGGTTAGTAATTAGAGTTGTTGGGGAGGGTAAGAGTGTAAAAACGCTTAAAAGAGTTGAAAAAATTAGTTGGACCAAAATTCCCCCAAACTAGCCGTTATTTTGCTGTTGGGGGGGGGATAAAAGTGGAATTTAGGGGAAAAAAAAAAGGGTAGTAAAACCGTTGGAGGGAAAGGGGGGAAAATCTGAATTTGAAAATGGTGGAACACGGCCAAATCCGGGCCAGGCCAAACCCTGGCCGAGCCAATTCCGGGCTTCAGTTCTGGCCGGAACAAACCCGGGCTTTTTCGGGCTGGGCCTGGCCTGGGCTTTTTCTTGAATTTTCTGGCCTGGTCCAAGCCCAGGCCCAAAGCCCTAATATATAAGGCCGCCACTGTTCATGCACGGGGCCGGGCCAAAAACGGGCTTGGTTAGGCCAGTCACTGGCTGCCTGGCCTTTTTGACAACTCTAACGTTGACGCACAGTACTGTTGCACCGTGGTTCGCCTTTGCGTCCACATTTGTTATCCCGGGTGGAGGAGGGATTTTGGGTCCTAGTCAGTGGGACCATATAATGACCGCAGTATACCATGTTATGATTAACTGTGACAGTTCTTGATGAAGCTTTTGGTTGATTACATTCTAATTCAAGAATCTTTTACTGCAAGTACATATATATACGTGGATATGTTGAGTAAATTTTATTTTGGTAACATTGAAATCCTTATTGTGAAAAGGAAAACCATGGCATACTTGAAACTCTCAATTTTATTTTAGGGATAAGGCATGTGTATTTACTGGGCACCCAGCTCACCCCCTTTTTACAAATTTTTTCAGGTGATCATCTAGATGAACCTGGGTATGAGGGTAATGAAAACGAAGTCGCAGGAGATGCTCGATAGGAAGTTGATTTAAGTTTGATGAGAAATTGTTGAACTGCTGGTTATTTCTAGAATTGTTTGTAACTTAATTCCATGAGGTTTCTTTCAATAAAATTATATCAGTCATTTGTGGAGGAATTTAGTAGAGAAAATTTTGGAAAGATCTGTGAGAACATCTTTACAAGTCATATTATGGTGTACAGGTGTAAATAAGGCCTAGTAGAACCCGGAAGAGTTGTCTGAATGGGTCTACGGCCGGTCACGTGCCTAGCATACAGGCTTACCCGTGGGTTTGGGTCGTGACAGTTGGCCACTCCCTTAAAGTGGGGTCAGCCACCTCCTTTAAGGGGGGGTGTCGGTCACCTCCCCTAAGGGGGGTCGGCCACCTTCCCCACGTGGGGTCGCCGGCCCACTTTTTCTTTACACTCATTCGAGCACCATGACCGCAATGCTTATCCATCACTCTCGACCCCCTAACGCCCATTGTCGCCTGCACACCATCACCGCGATGACTACCGTGATGGAGCAACGTCTCTGGGACACTCGACTCGAGCCCGCGCGCCATCTCTGCGATAGTCGTCGCCCTCGCCCATGCATATCTCATATTGTTAGCATCGCGCCTATGCGCCATAATCATGTCTTGTGTCGTTGGCACCGTGCCCATGCACCATAATCATGTTGTGTGCTCCAGGTACCATACTCGTTCACCACACCATGCGCCTCTGCCATGGACGTGGAACATGCTTCGACCCACTCTCTGGAGTGTGCAGCATTCCAAAGGGCTCCGCTCATACTGCTCCGGCACAATGACCTTTTGCAGCGGGATATGCTTGCCGCCACAGAAGCTATTGCCGCCTCCATTCCAGGGGGCTCCGCTCATAGTGCTTCAGCACAAGGACCCTTCGAATCGAGACAGGCTCGCTCTTAAGGATACTATCTCTGCCTGGGGTGACTACACGACACTAGGCACGTCTGATCTGTGACCATGTCCACTCATGTTACTGGTGATCGTCGACGCCCCTAGGACGATGACCCCTAGGTTACTCCGAGATGGGAGTAGGTCTTCGGAGGGCATCGTACCTAGTCCACCAGGCAGTTGGGCACAAGGACCTTCCCTCACCACTGTCAGGTTCTTTCCGCGTCACTTGACACACCCTTATGGGATTCAGTAAGGGATTGGACTGGTGGCTGTGGCAACGGGCTTACGCTAATCATACTGATGCTGTGTGATCAGTCTTCTCAGACAGGTAGAGTGACGCTGTATGGGGCAAGCAGCAAGAATTTAAGAACCGACAGTCCAATAGAGCAGCGGTATTTTTGGACCCCTGGTGACGTGTCACTCTCAGGGGATGACATGTGGCAATTGATGACACATGCATACTTTTGCCTATAAATAGTGGACTTTGGAACTCACTCTGGACAGAATTCTCTTATTTGACAAAAATCACTTTCTCACTCTAGAATCCAGAGCTCTTGAATCCTAGAGAGCGAAACACCATTAGACTGTGACATTGGACGTAACATTGACCGTGACATTGGACCCCGACGTGGACCTTAGCTTGGACCGTTGGATGCCGGCCCTGTTCGTCTCAGCCTTCTCTCCACAGCACTGCCACTCCTCACGGTCTATCTGGGGAGCCTTGCTCTCTGCCCTTAATCCATTCTCATTGTCTCTCACTTTGTACATCTGGCAGCTGACTCGGACTGCATCCTTTGTTGCACCTCCACGTAGGTACGAACCTATTTTCCTTGGCATCATTTTGGCAACTCTGCTGAGGAGGTGAGCATTGTATTGTAATCTGCCTATCTTCCACACTTAGTCACCATGCCTGTACAATGGAGAGCTTCCAGGATGACCAGTCAAGATCTCAACTCCACGATGCAAGAAAAATACCACCTTAAAGACTTAGAAGAGACCAGTGTCGTACAACTCCAAGACCAGCCACCAACCACTGTACCCGATGTGCAAGTGGTTGTCAATGCAGCCATCTAGCAACTTATTTTGACCTTAACCAATTTGCAAGACTCTTAGACCACTCTCATGGCCGCCGTCATGAAAATGCAAAGATCCATACAGGCGTTGGCTTCTCAGTAAGCCGTTCAACCAATCCAGCCTTCAGGATCTGGGCCGGCTCTTGACGCCACCTAGGCCCCAGTGTTGCCACCATCGCTGCCTCGAGCATCCAGACCCTTGGCAGTAGGACTCGCAACATTTTCACCACCCGTAGCCAATGTACTTCCTTATGCGATACCATTTCGCAGGCCACACACGAATCTCGAACCAATGCTGTAGCACATCTTCCCTATGGTCGCACTATCCCGCCCTGTGCTAACACGAAGCTCTTTTGAAACCCATGACTATATCAAGACGAAACCCGACCCTTATCCAACTGACCAACACTAAACCACTGGCCAGGTGGTGAACGTGTCTTGCCTAGCTACCCATGCCTCCATACAGTTGCCACTGCCAGGTCCCGTCATATATCAACCCTCCCTCGCCCCCGTCCAACAAGTTATCTCTTCTAGGGGCTCGGGGGGGCACGTGGTGTACCTGCCGGATGATGACCTCCTGATCACTCCGAGACGGGAGCAAGTCTTGAGAGGGCATCGTGCCTAGTCTGCCGGGTAGTTAGGCATAGGGACCTTCCCTCACCGCTGTCAGTTTCTTTCTGCATCTCTTGATGCATCCTTGTGTGATTCAGTAAGGGCTTGGACCGGTGGCTGGGGGGATGGGCTTGCTCTGATCATGTCGACAATATGTGGTTCGTCTTCTCATACAAGTAGAGCGATGCTTTGCGGGGCGGGTAACACGAATTTGGGAAGTGGCAATCCAACGGAGCACAGATATTTTTAGACCCTCTGGTGATGTGTCACTCCCAGGGGATGACATGTGGCAATTGATGACATAGGCATACTTTTTCCTATAAATAGTGGACTTTGCAACTCATTTTAGACAGAATTCTCTCATTTGACAAAAATCACTTTCTCACTCTAGAATTCAGAGCTCTTGAATTCTAGAGAGAGAAACACCATTGGATGTAACATTGATCATGACATTGGACCCCGACGTGGACCATAGCTTTGACTGTCGACTGCCAGCCCTGTTCGTCTCAACCTTGTCTCCACAACACTGCCACTCCTCACAGCCTGTCTGGGAGTCTTGCTCTCTGCCCTTACTCCACCCTCACACTGTCTCTCACTTTATACATCTAGCAGCTGACTCGGACATCATCCTTTGTGGCACCTCCACGTAGGTACGAACCCACTTTCCTTGACATCAATCTTATACATTTCATATTATTTGAATCAATGTTTGTCATCATCATAAAGAGGGAGTGTAACACCCCAAAAATCTTAAGCTGGTTTTATAGTAAAAAAATTAATTATTTATTTATTTTTAGCAACAATTTTGAGCAATATTTTTGTCAACTTCAGTGATATTTTTAAACGAAATGTTGCATATTAATGAAGCTAAACGTTATAGTTTATGATCTTAGCGACAAGTTTATTTAAGAAACCATAAGTTATAATTTAACGTTAACAGTAATATGTGACATTGATTGAAGTGTTTAATGACGATTAGGGTCACTGAATTTTTATCTCAACTTTTTGCGATAAATTTGAAGCAGGGTGCAAGAGACAATTAAAAAAAATTAATTATAAATGGGTTACTTAAAAATTTAAATTGTATTGGGAAAAATATTTTTAACTGGTCCACCCTTTATTCTTGGAAAAGATAAATTTTGAAATGAAAATAGGAGAGGAATTAGGAGTGAATCGTGCAAGGGGATTAATCCCATTTCGGTTACGGCCAATAGAGAAAGATGAGAATGAAGAGAGTGAGAAAGGGAGTCAGAGAAAGAGATAAACACGGCAAGAGAAAAGGAGAAAGGGGGAGAGGTTTCACTTACAGAGAAAAAAAGAGCAGGAAAGAGAGAGATAGAGAGAAAAAGAAGAAGAGTAAGAGAAGGCTCGGTTGAAGAGAGAAACAGAGAAATCAAGAGAGAGTTACAGGAAAAAGGAAGAGATGGAAAAAGAGAGAAAGAAAGAGAGGGGGCTGAACGACAGCAGTGTCGGATTTCGGCGAAGGTGGTTCAATTTTTCGGTAAGCCATCACCCTTTCTTCTCCATTTAATTATTCACAAAATTTAGTATGTTTTTGTGGGATGAGATTTGCGTGAATTTGGATGTGTGCACTATGAGAGTGGGTGTTTGTACATGGAAAGGGAAATGGGAGAGCCGTGGAAGGGCTACGATGAGGCTTAAATTTTGTGGGTTTGTGTGAACGTTCGTGTGAAGGAAAACGGGAAATCAACGTGAGCACCATGGCTGCATAAACCTGTTTTTCTGGTGCCGCCATGGTTTGGACAGGAGGAGCTACTGCCGTGAGGCAGTAGCTGTGATGGGTTTTTGTGTTGTGTATTTGTTGTGTGTATGGGTGTAAGCTTCAACAAAGGAGGGCCTATTTTAACAGGTTGTGTGTGTGTTTTAACCCATTTGAGTGTGTGGTTGTGTGTGTCCATGAGTGCATGGATGTTGTGTGTGTGTGTGTGTGAATGGAGCAAAAAGTAGGTGTGTAATAAGGGTGCAAAGGGTGCTGCACGGCTGCCATAAACAAGTGTCGCGTGCATGTGTAATAGTTCTCATTTGTGCACCAAATTGAAGATTTTCAGAGCTCGTTGGGTTTTATTTTATTACTTTGCATAGGAGGCAAATGCATGAAAGTTGAAAGTTGAAGCTACTGACCTTGTGTTTCTGTAAGCGAATCCTTTTTGAACCATGGGTTCATTCTCAAAATCATCAAATTTGAATGAAAAGCATAACTTGTATGTTTTCATCTCCTATCTTGATCTGGGCATGTCAACATATTTGATTTTGTTAACTTTCTCCAGTTTTAAGATCATATCAAAAGAAACCCATTTTTGGACAGGTTTGGATTTGAACATTCAGTTGAAAGATTGAAGTACTTTAGAGGTTTAGTTTGTGGGTGTATTCTTAGTGTATGTGCCTTGGCTGTATGCTTGTATGTGGAAGTGGTGTGGGTATAATGTGTGTAATAAGTGGTGTGTGCTATGCGCATGAAAAGGGAGAAGGGGAAGGGAGAAGCAGCAACTGGGAGCTGTTGTGTTGTGTTGTGTTGGGTGTGAGTGTGTTTGTGAGAAAGATGGTGTATTGAAGTGTATGTAATGTGTGAAATGTGTGTATGTAAGTGATAGTGTGTGTAAGGAAAATGGGTGGGACAGCTCTCTGTGTGAACCGAGTTTGTCATGGGTTTATACAGAAACTGAGAGAAGGGAAGAAGATGCGTAAATTGCCAATGGGTTTATGCAGTGAAGTGGTACATTAAGCTTGCTCAATTGTACCACGAAGTTACTGGGCAATGTATAATAATTGAAAAATGCTAAAACATTACAAGGAAGTTCTTAGGGAAATTTTAGAATTACTGTTAAAATCTCATATTTTTCTGATATCGTTTGTTATTTTTAATAATTTCCACAAGTTCAATTTTTCTAAAATTCATTTGAAGTACTTAAAATTCTTAATAAATTTTGAGAAAAATTTATGTAATGCTTTTATGATATAAAGAAGTTTTGATTTTAGTTTCATCATTGTTAAAGTTGATTTTGTACTAAATCCATATCGCATTTTAGTTAGCTAAATGGATAATTTTAAATTAGTTTTGATGCTTTTTAATTATTGATTTCAATTTCTATATTATTTTTATATATTGTAGAGCTATCATAAAGTTTATGGGACTTTGGTTTCCGCTAGAAGTATTAATTTTTATTTTTGGCTTTTCTGGTATTTAAAGAAATTATTTTAATTCAAAAATCATATTTTAACTTTTTATAATGTTTCAAGCTACAAAAGTATTTTATTATAATTTATTATAAATTTGGGGTATCGTTATGCATTTTGGAGCGCGTGGTTCTCGATTAGATTAGTCGTACACAAGACCCGTTTCGATTTGTTATGAGTGCCGGAATTACTAATGTAGGAGAAATTAGTTTTGGGTTCATAGTTTATAAGGTTAGATTTTATTCTGATAAATAGTTTGTCAATATAGGTTAAATCAAAGGATCTAAACGAGGTTGTAGAGTAGCAAACGAATAGCTTGGATCGAAGTAAGGAATTTCTATCTGAAACCCTATTTTATCTAATCGTTCTCCAAATATTTTTCTGAAATGTGATGGAATTTTTCTTGGATTCTTTTATAATTGTTATGAGAAAGTATCGTTTGCCTTTAATACCTTGTTTTTAGCCTTACACGTTTATTGGAAATCCTTATCGATGCTTGATATTTATTTCTCGTTGCACATCGGTTTATTCATTGCATGATCAGTTATTGCATTTTGTATATTGACATGAGTTAGTGTATTGAGGAGATATAAGGATGTAAGGATGATCTGTTATTACGGAAAATCCTAGAACCTTAATGGTCTAACTAGTGTTCATATTCATATGTAACCACAGTGTTAGTGAGGATCACCTTTTGTGGCTTTGCTAAGTGATTACCCAGCACTACTTGTGTGGCTTTGCTAAGTGTTTCCCTACACTGCCTATGTGATTTTGCAAACTTACTCATGTTCAACATCATCTGCATTTTTTTCAGTGTAATTGAAATTGTTTCTATCTATTTGATTTGAGGGATTAAGATGAATCTCTTCCCATATTGCCATTGAAATGAATTCTCCAAATCGTTTGTATTATTTACTAAATTTTGAGGACCTTACTGAGCTCTCCGAAGCTCACCCTTTTTTTGTTCCCTTCTGTAGGTAATAACCATCAGTAGATTCTTGAATTAGCTAGAGCTTGATTACGGAGCTGGTTTAGATTTGATTTTTATTGTTTTGTTTACTTAAGCCCCTACAAGAGAAATCAGTGTGTAACTTACTTAGTTGAGTTCATTAATGTAGTCTTTGCATTTAGGAACAATGACTTGAACATTTGAGTTATTGTAGAAGTTCTAATATATGTAGTGGGGTATTCTTAGTGGAATCGAGATGATTGAATAAGTAAGCATTGATCGATTGAGTGGCTAACATTCCAGAAAATTTCAGGATGTTACAGGAAGATTGTTAACCCTACGATTATTTAACCTAGGATGATATTTGATTTAGTTGATAGCTAACATTTGATGATTATGTTGTCTAACATGCATTGAATTGATGAAACAATAGGTACAATCTCATACTCTTGCAAACATACAAATAGACGAGAAAATCGATCAAAGACACTCAACGGAATGCATCAAAGAAGGAATACTTAGATTAATTTTTACAATGCTTTTATTCCTTTCTTTGTAACTAGACACAGAGAGTTGGTCGCATCGATGATTGTGACCTAGAATTTGCCTATAGGTTTCCCTTGCATGCATAAATTTTTTCATACTTTGAAAACAGAGAAAACTGCATTTTCTGGAATACAGTCGACTGCATTGGAATGTAGTCGACTGCAAGTTAGGCAGTGAGTTGTTACAGTCGACTGCATTAGAATGCATTCAACTGCAATGACTTCTAGTAGCCTATTACAGTCCACTGCAATTGAAAATTTTGAATTTCCAACAGCTACTTTGGGAATACAGTCGACTGCAATGGTGCAATACAGTTGACTGCGTTTACCGTTTGGCGCATTAAATGCCTATCTACTTCCAAACGGTCATATTAATTCCCACAACTATATAAACTCATTTTGGGCATAGTTTTCATTCACCAATTGCATTCAAAGCCTTTTTATCTTGCATATACTCAAAGCTCAAAGTTATTATTCAATATCTCTTGTTTTCATTATTTTCTCATACAATTCAAGAGAGCATTTATCTTGAACTTACATTTGAGAGATATACACTTTCATAAGTGGTACACTCATCTCTCTTGTTCTAGAGCTTAAACTTGTACTCATATACTTCTTGAGAGTGAATCTTTGTAGACAATATTTCATCTAAAGTTTCTTGTATCAAAACTTGGGGTTGTCAAGCTTTGGAGCTTTGAGAATGTCAAAGCTTGTTCTTGATATGGGTATAGTATCAAGGAATTGTAAGAGGTTCGATCTTCCCACGTAAGAAAGATCATTCTAGTGGATTCTAGGGCCTTTCAAGGCACTTCCTTTAAAGGGTGGACGTAGGCTTGAGGGTAATTCGATCCGAACCATCTAAATCTCAAGCGTCAAGTATCTCTAAACCCTTCACTCCTTACTTTATAGTATTATAATGGTGTTGAGATTGGTTAGATTGTTTATTTAAGATAGCGTTTGAGGTTTGGTGTTTGAAACTATTGAAGTGTTCTTCATAGTTCTCTAAGTTTGTAGTGATTACTTATTATGTTTTAAAGTAATCTTAAAACCCTATTAACCCCCCCCCCCCCCCCCTCTAGGGTTATCTTTTTTGTTTCAAATAGGATAACCAGTTCCTATACGCACATACCCCTCACAGAATGACGGAAAAACTTAACCACTATGGTTCCGCTGCACACTCTGGTGTCTTAAATCAAACGGGTCTAAACTATTACCGAAGTCATTACCGGGAGATGTGTTACCTTAACATGGCGCAAAATATGACTCTGCATACGTATGTATGGCACTTTCACTAGCGTTTAAGGCTCTAAGTTATCACACTACTTCCGATTCACAATCACATTGTTTACCAAAAATCTTTAGTCTTAACCTCTGATCATCTGTTTCGGTTTAAACATTTAAAATCCTTCAATTCCAAAAGTTAAATAACGTGGGGATTACTGTTGTATGCTTAACCAATCTTATACTAAGTCATCAAATAAATTGTCCAAATCTAATCCACGTTCTCATAGTCTACACTCACTCGCCGATTATCTGAGGCTTAGGAGTCTACCAAATTTCATATTAGGACAGGTAAAACTATGTAAATCCTAGGTCAGGTAAAGATACATGTACTTAAAGTATTGTCGATTTCAAGATCATCTGGAAATAAAAAACAGTAAAATTTTGATAATCAAATTAACTACAAGCAGCAATTATAACATGTTAACATTTTGGAAAATGTTAAACAAACATCAATCACAAAGAAACAGTAATGCTTATACAACAAAGCATCTAACGTTAATTACAACAAACGAATATCTAAGTCAAGTATTTAGGGGTCAAATAATAACAATAATCGTAATCAGACAATCAAAACGTGAAAATCTTTAGCAAAATCATACCTATTGGCTCTCGAGATTTACAATACACTTTTATGACATTCTAAAAAAAATGGCGAGTACAGAGACAATAGTGTAGGTATGATGAAGCAACATCAACCCAATGACTCGAAGCAATTGCAATCAGTAGGAGTTATTCGTCCTTAATGGAATTCGTAGCTTTCCATGGCCAGTGGGCCAGATACGATCCCATCAAGTGGAATATATCCTATAGAATATATAACAGGTAACGAGAATCCAACCCGCATCGTTAGCTTGGAAGGCTAGGGGTTATAGTCGATGTCGATTCAGTATTGTTAAAGTCGAAGCCATTGGATCCTTTTTCGCGTTTGAGAATCCCTCCCCTCTTTTACTCCATCCAGAGAGTAACTAGGACCAATTTAGTCACGTTTTCATATTCCAATTGAAAACTTGCCATTTTTTATTATTCTCAAAGGAGAAGATTATTCTCTTTTATAAATCGATATATTTTATCCCAATTCCTTCCTGATACCTCCCAAGGACAATTAAAATAATCATAATTTTTATTTTCTTTATCTTTATATCTTGTGATAGGCCCTGCTCCTGGTCAGAAATATAGCAAAATCACCTTTCCTATTCTTTCCCCGGACCCCAGTATTCGGAAGAAAAAGAACAAATAAATATCCTAGAAAAGGGATAAAATGACTCAGTACGAATGACATCTTCTCCGACTTCTTAGAGTAAGTTGACATTCAATTAAGCCATACTTGAGTTTAATATATAAAGGAATAAATGAGATGACATAGTAGAATTCCAAATTTCTTGTTGTACTCCCAAACCAAATTTTTAGTCTTAATACTAGTCATTACTCCAAAAAGCACTATTACTTATAAATCAAATCACTAACTTAACTACTAGTCGTATCTTATGAACTCCTCAAATAGTACCAGGGTTTCCCTTCACAATCTACTGATGCTTGATTAGAGGACAACCAATCCCTGCTTAGTATGATATCAAAGTCTCATAGCAAATGGGATGAGATCCACAGGAAGATTTTTGTCACGACCCGAACCCACGGGTGGGTCCTTGAGATAGGTCTGTGACCAGCCGCAGGCCCATTCAACTCCAACCAAGGGCTCTACAAGGCCTTACTCGCTAAAACCACTATGAACAGTAGCGAAAATTAAAACATGTGCCCAACCTATCTTGGTTGGACCCAAGGGCACACTGGGGGTCCCGCTTCGCGCAAACACGTCGACGGATGCAACAGTCATTTTTCCAACGCATCGAACCGGTCAGCGTGAGCATGCTCAAGTCACGTGCATTTTTTGTTCCGCACCCCTTGTGCGCGACTTAGGCACAATTACTTCACGTTAACGTCACTCACGATAACACGACCATCGCACCGAGACCACCCAAACACCTTTTCATCAAAAACGTCGACCGACGGCGCAACCGCAGCAACGGGGTCAAGGGGCAAAGGCCTTGGCCAACCCCATGGGGTCAGCCTCGGCCTCCCTCAAGGCCATGGGGTCAGCCTCGGCCTCCCTTAAGGCCATGGGGTTGGGCCTCAGCCTCCATGGGGGGTTGGCCTTGGCCTTCCCTCCCCCCCGATTGTTCACTTCTTGCGCGCGATCGTTTTTGCACTTTGTTCGCTCCGTACGCTTAGTATGTGACCTTGGCACCTTGTTCGTCACATGGGTATGACTCTCGTCGACATGCTCGTCATAATGTAACTTTCAGATTTGTCATTACCCATCAAAACACTTACTGTCAGCGGGCTTGAAGTTCACCGAAAGGGGGAGTGGCCTTGGCCTCCCTTCATGGGAGTTGGCCATTGGCATTGGGCCCTTGGCCACCCCTTAGGGTCAGCCTCGGCCTCCCCAAGGGGTCGGCCTCGGCCTCCCTAGGGGTGGTGGCCTTGGCATTCCCCCAATTTTGGCTTATGGCCTCCCCTCCCGCTCGCACTTGTTTTTTCGAGTCTTTGAACCTCCGTGATGTTTACGGGCGTCTGTACATCAACCTCACGACATCCGTCGTACATCAACCTCATGACGTCCATCGCCCATGACCACGCACCATTCTCACGATGCCCGTTGCCCAAAGTCGTGCTCTACCGTTGAATGACCCGTCACCGACAACAACATACCATCACTCCCAATTTTGTCATCACTTCATGTTGCATTCATTATTTTGTTATAACAGGTACACTCAACTCACATCCCATCTTCTGGACACCCGACGAGCACCCGTGCTCTGCCTCCACGACATTCCTCGCCACGCCCATGCGCCATTCTCATGATACGTGCCCCGGCACCAAGTATTGCTCCGCGACGTTCGTCTCTGTGCCCGTGCGCCACTTCCATGACATGTACCGCGCCCGTCGCCACTTCCATGACATGTGACCACGGCACCAGGTATTGTCTAATGCCGTTGGCACCGTACCCATGCACCACAATCATGTTACATGCTTCTAGGGGCTCCATTAGTAGTGCTCCGGCACGAGGACCCCTCGCAGCGGGATGAGCTCACAACCTTATAGTCATCGCTGCCACGGAATGGGCTCACAACCTTAAAGCCATCACCGTCATAATCACGTGGGGCTCCAACACTAGGACCCCTCGCAGCGGGATGGACTCACAACCTTACAGCCATTGCACTCATAATCACAGAGGCTCTGGCACGAGGACCCCTCGCAGCGGGATGGACTCACAACCTTATAGTCATTGTTGCCACGGGATGGGCTCACAACCTTAAAGCCATCTCCGTCACAATCACGGGGGAGCTCCGGCACGAGGACCCCTCACAGCGGGATGGACTCATAACCTTATAGTCATCGCCGCCACAGGATGGGCTCACAACCTTAAAGCCATTGCCGTCACAATCACGGGGGGCTCTGGCACGAGGACCCCTCGCAGCGGGATGAACTCACAACCTTTTAGTCATCACCGCCACAGGATGGGCTCATAACCTTAAAGCCATTGCCATCAGAGTCACGGAGGGCTCCGGCACGAGGACCCCTCGCCATGGACTTTGAGCACTGAGTTGCGAGCATGTCCACTCAGGCTACCATTGATCCTCGGCACCACCAGGACAATGACCCACGGGTCACTCCGGGACGGGAGTAGGTCATCGGAGGGCATTGCGCCTAGTCCACCTGATAGTTGGCTACAGGGGCAACCCTCACAGCTATCAGGTTCTTTGCGCGTCTCTTGACACACCTTGTGGGATTTAGTAAGGGCTTGGATCGGTAGCTGGGGCAACGGGCTTACTCTGATCATGCTGTCATGGTGTGGTCAGTCTTCTCAAACAGGTAGAGCGGTGCTCTGTGGGGCAGGAGACGCTAATTTGGGAATCGACAGTCCAACGGAGAACCGGCAATTTGGGACCCCTGATGACGTGTCACTTCTAGGGAATGACATGTGGCATTTTATGACATAAGCACATTGTTTCCTATAAATAGTTAACTTTATGACTCTAAAAGGGACTTTTGGGTCATTCTTACAAAATCACTTTCTCACTCTAGAATTTGGGAGCTCTTAGATTCTAGTGAGAGAAACATAACTTTGGACGGTAGCATGGGACCTCGACTCAAACCTTGACTTGGACTACCGACTGCCAGCCCTGCTCATCTCAGCCTCGTCTCCGCAGCACTGCCACTCCTCCCGGCCTATCTGGGAAGCCTTGCTCTCTGCCCTTACTCCATCCTTGTTGTCTCTCACTTTGCATACTTGGAAGTTGACTCGGACTGCAGCCTTTGTGGCACCTCTACGTAGGTACAAACCCACTTTCCTTGGCATCATTTTGGCAACTCCGCTGGGGAGGTGAGTATCGTATTGCAGTCTTCCTATCTTCCACACTCAGTCTCCATGCCTATACAACGAAGAGTTATGAGGGCTACTAGCCAAGGCCTCATCCATGTCGTGCAAGAGGAGGATCACCTCTGTGAACAAGAAGGGACTAGTGCCATGCGTCTCCAAGACCAGCCACTAGCTACCGCACCTGACATACAAGTTGCAGTCAATGCGGCCATCCAACTATTTACGCCTACTATAGCCAACCTACAAGACTCGCAAGCCACTCTTATGATAACCATCACGGAAATGAAAAAATCCATACAGGCGATGGCCTCCCAACAAACCATTGCACCAGTCCAACCTTCCAGACCTGGGTTGGCTCTTGACGTCGCTCAGGGCCCAGTGTCCCGACCACTGCCACCTCGATCATCTAGACCCTTAGTCGTAGGACTTACGACATCTTCACCTCCTGTAGCTGATGCATTGCATCCTGTGATGCCATCACGCAGGCCTCAAATAGACCTTGGACCCGTGCTACAACAGATTCACCCTATCGCGGCCCCTCAGCGCATGCCGACATGAAGTTCATCCGAAACCCATGACTCCATTGAGATAGAACCTAACCCTTACCCAACCGAACAACATCAAACCACTAGCCAGGTAGTGGACATGTCTCGCCCACCCAACCATGCCCATATACAACTCCCACCATAAACCCCTGTCATGTATCAACCCTCTGTTACACCTGCCCGCCACGTCACTCCTTCTGGGGGCTCGGGGGCTCGTGGTATTCCAGCCAGCCACCACCCTTTGACCATCCATGACGACCCATCTCCTAACTACGTCACATGTTCAGACTTGGAGACACTCATCCATCACTTATCACAAAACTTTACACCTGATCCCTATGCCCACCTGACGGGCCATGCCCCATATGCCAACGATATTACTGCCATACCCTATCCCCCAAAGTATAAGCAACCAGCCTTTGTGCTCTTCAACGGACGCGAGGGCAATGCCCTTGAGCACTTGACGAGATTTGTAGGCTCATTAGAGCAGTATGGCCCGGGAGACAGCTTGAAGTTGAGGGAATTCCACAAGTCCCTTACAGGCTTGGCTTACACTTGGTACCACCAGATCCCTACGGGGACTGTCCATGCATGGAATGACATGGTCCAGTTGTTTTTAGACAAGTTCCATTACGAGGCCGAACGCGTGACTATTATTGACATTGCCGGCGTGGGCCAGAACCAAGGGGAAGACTTGAATAAATACGTGCACCGCTTCTATCTCAAATGCCTTGAGTGCACGGACTTCAGAAAGGACGAGAAGTTGGTTCCCATATGCATCAAAAACATGAACGACATCTACCATGTGCATATCGAGAACCTACAGTTGAGGTCATGGGGACACCTCAAGGAAATAGCTCGCCGTACTTATGAGACGGTCGGTCATGTCAAGCCATGGAAGCCTTGACCGCAAAATACACTACTAGCTTTGGCAGACACACCCAGCACTCATCATAACAACAATAGCACCAACAACAACAATAGCAACAACTACACTGGCTTCAAGTGTCGATTCCCAGATGGGGATCGACTATTTGACAAGCGAAGGCAACAAGAGACTGCACCTGACTATCCATGTGATCTGAATACGGTGAAGAAACTCTTGGCAGAATGGGTGGCACATGACAAACATTTCCAACTGCCACCAATGCGGACCAACATCACCGATGTGGAAAAAGGCCCGACCCAGCTACTGCCCTTACCATCAAGCTCTTGGCCATCATCTCAAAGACTGCAATGGGCTGCGAGCTATCTTTCCAAGGAAAGTCGCGTCAGGTGACCTACAGTTACCAAAGAACAATGACGTGCATCAGAACCCTTACCCATACCATGGCCACAACAATAGGGAGCATCATGTGCTCATGGCCATTACCGAGCACACCGAGCCTATCATTCCCGAAGCCCTTACAGAAGGCATTCCTACGGTCACACCTTGTGTACCTGTTGCTCCTCAGCCAGTGTCCTCAGTCGGACAAATGACGAAAATCAAAAGCTTTTTTTATGAAATGGGGTTTTCACCCGCGGCACGGACTTACCTCTCGAACTATCTGATTGAGGTCACCACAGGCCTCGGTCCTGATTGTTTCGCTACCCAAGCCGAACTTAGACACGTCCCTTCTACCGCATAATTTTTTTAAGAAAAGAGGATTCACCACCGAATGAACACCATGACCAACCGATGTACCTCGAATGCATTGTCAATGGCATGGGCTTCCATCGTGCCTTAGTAGACTGTGGCACCTCGATCAACATCATGCCTCTCATCACCTTACAACGGGCCGGCATTCCCCCAAGAAAAATCATCCGCGACCCCATCAAGATTACTAGATTTGGGCAGGGTCCCCAGTCGACCATCGGCCGTATCACTGTCAACCTCATGGTCAGAACTGTCTATCGTGACAATACTTTTCACATATTAGACAGCGAGTCTGCTTTTCACCTCCTGCTCGATCGACCTTGGATTCATGTCAACAAGGTCGTTCCCTCAACGTACCACCAGTGTGTGAAACTGGTGACCGGTCCTACGGGACATGAGGTAGCGATAACAATCCCTGCAACCAAGGCCCCTTTCGAATTTGCTGAATCTTACTTCGCTGAGGCCTCTTTCTTCACTGAGCTTGCCGAGGATGGTGAGAATGCTATTCATATACATTCCACAAAGCTGCCAAATTGGGATGAACTCTATGGAAACAAGCCTCCCAAATCCAAGACCAAGAAAAGTACCAAGAGCAAGGGTTCGACCTCAATGCCTCCTCCTGCTACCAAACCCAACTCCCCCTTCATCCCCCAAGTACAAGAAGCAAAAGGCTAAACCAACCATCCAACGCATCGTCAAAGATGGAAAAGTTATCTACCAATTATGACGGTGTGCGGGGGCTTCAGGTAGTTCATTATCTAACCCCCCTGACCCTGACCTGCCCGTGGAAACTGAATGGTGTTGCGTGGCCGAGCATTGCCCGCCAGACCCTGAACTTACCCCCGGGCTCTGCCCCGCCCTGCTATGAAGACGGCCCTCGGCCACAGGCCGAAGATTTTGAAGAAATTAACCTAACTTACCCGGGCGAGGAACCTCGACTGACATACATCGGCACAAAACTCACCCCGGGCCAAAAAGAGGAATTGGTTACCCTCCTGCATGAATATCGCGATGTATTGGCATGGAGTTACAACGAGATGCCTGGATTGGATCGTGCCTTGGTAACACATTATCTCAACATTGCTAACGGGTTCAGCCCTGTCTGACAACATCTGTGATCCTTCCACCCCGAGCTTGAATTGAAGATTAAGCAAGAGATCGAACTACTTCTACAAGCTGGCTTCATTGAGCCCATCACTCACCCTATCTGGTTGGCTAATGTTGTTCCTGTGCAAAAGAAGAACGGCCAAGTCCACGTTTGTATTGACTTTCAGGATTTGAACAAAGCATGCCCTAAAGACGAGTTCTCATTGCCCAACATCGACATGCTTACAGAGGCAGCTGCGGGACACGAAACCTTATCTTTCATGGATGATTTTGCGGGCTACAATCAAATTTGCATGAACCCCAATGACTGTGCCAAGACAGCCTTCCGCACTCCTATGGGTAACTTTTGTTGGAAAGTCATGCCCTTTGGCCTTAAAAACGCGGGTGCAACGTATCAAAGAGCAATGACAACAATCTTCCACGACATGATACACCGCACAGTGGAGGACTATGTCCACAATCTTATCATCAAGTCCAAAACCAAAAGTGATCATCTCACAGACCTTCGAGCAGTCTTCAATCATTGTCGACAATACAACATGCGAATGAATCCGTTGAAATGTGCCTTTGGAGTCTCCTCCGGCAAATTCCTCGACTTTTTGGTCAATCGACAGGGCATCGACGTTGACCCTTCTAAGGTCACCTCCATCCCCCTCCCAAGAGCACCAAACAGTTGAAGAGCTTCCTCGACAAGGTTTCTTATCTCCGCTGATTCATCCCTGCCTTGGCCAAACTTATCACACCCTTCCAGCATTTTACACACAAGAGCACACCATGGAGTTGGGGTGCACCCCAACAACAAGCATCCAAATAGATCAAGGGGCTCCTCATGTCACCGCAGACCATGGTCGTGCCACAATGAGGTATCCTCCTCTTGCTGTACTTTTCCTCCACCCCAGATCCATAGGAGCATTGCTTGCCCAAGAGGTAGATGGAGTGGAACGTCCAGTTTATTATCTCAGTCGGTTAATTAAGGGACCCGAAGCCAATTACTCTAAGCTTGAGAAGCACTGCTTAGCCTTGGTCTATGCCTCGCAAAAATTCAGACATTATTTCTTGTCGCACCAAATCACACTTGTCACCAAGATTGATCCACTACAATACATGCTCACACGCCCTGCCCTGCCTGGACGACTTACCCGTTGGTTGTTGCTATTGGCCGAGTTTGGCTTATCCATCAAGAATCCTACAGCTCTACGGAGCCAAGCACTGGCAGACCTCATGGCCTTCTTCCCATGCCAACAATATGACCCGACCTCAGATCAATTGCATACAGAGGAGACGGCTCTGATCTCTGACTTCGATGAACTGTGGACGCTTGAGTTTGATGGCTTAGCCACTAGCAAAGGTCTCAATGGAGCTCCCTTCGGCAAGGGTGTCGGCATTGTCCTTCGAAATTCAGAAGGTGTTACCACATCCCTATCCTTCAAGCTTGCATTCCTGGTATCTAACAATGAAGCTGAGTATGAGGCACTTGTCATTGGCCTCATGCTAGCTACCAGCATGGGGGCTAAGTCATTATGCGTAAAAAGGGACTCGAATTTGATCATGAAGCAGGCCGACGGGGAGTTTGCAATCAAGGAGCCAGCCTTAGCACCTTATCGTGCCTTGGTGCAACACTTGGAAGGAAGACTTGGCCATATCCAGTATGAACATCACAACATGTGCCACAACAAACATGCAGACAGCTTGGCCACGATTGCTTCAAAAATGGAGGTTGATGGTGAGCAGTGAATGATAACCATCATCAATAGAATGGAACCATGCATAGCACTGAACCTAATCTCAAAGGACACTACTACAGACAATTGGAGGTAGCCGATCATTGACAAACTTAAGGCGCCATATATTGCTTATGCCTCTACCCTTGTAGACTTTTTGATGTTAGGAGATGTCTTGTATTGTTTGACACCAGTAGAAGCAAAACAAAAACTACAGCTTGGCCATCAGAAGTGTTGTGGCCTCGACGATCCCCCTCTATACCGCTGCCTCCAGCGCATGGGCCTCTTTTGGCCATCCATGGCCAAAGATGCGTCAGACATACAGCGGGATTGCCCCGAATGCTTATATGTGCCAGATAATGCCGAAGCTCTTGTAATCAACGTCGAGGGTGACTGACGTCAACCCTTCATCCAATATCTATCTCACGGGGTTCTACCACCTGAACGCAGCTCAGCACGATCTGTCAATTTCAAGTCAGTCAAGTATTTCGTGAAGGAAGGCAAGTTATTTTGCAAGGGATTTTCAGGACGCACCCTGCGATGCTTGCATGGTGCCCAAGCAGTCGAGGTGATTAACGAAGTACATAATGGTGATTGTGGTGAGCATCAAGGCTCTCAAAAGCTGTATGTAGAATTACGAAGGTTGGGGTACTGCTGGCCGACTATGGAATCTGACGCGATCTCTCATGTCCGACATTGCCAACCCTACTAGAGACACGCTGACAGAATGCACACACCGGCGTCTGACCTCCGCATGATCTTGGCCCCATGGCCATATCACTCTTGGGCTCTCGACCTCATAGGCCCCATCCACCCTACATCACAGAGCCACACTTGGATTATGGTCGCAACGGAATGTTTCACAAAGTGGGTCAAAGTCATACCTCTACGATGAGCCACGGGTGGCATCATCGCCAATTTCTTGCGCGATCACATTGTCTGTTGCTTTGGTATCCCCCGGTGTATCATATCTGACAACGGCACGCCATTCATCAACAGGGATGTCCGAGCTTTCATGGAAGGATACAACATCAACCACGCTACGTCCACTCCTTACTACCCACAAGGGAATGGACAAGTCGAAGCTTCTAACAAGATTCTACTACGGGTATTATCACGAATAGTCCATGATGCAAGTGGTTCATAGTCCGAGAAGCTAAGCCTTGCACTTTGGGCTTATCGAACTTCCAAGCGCACAGCAACAAAGGCCACACCCTTTTCCCTTATCTACGGGGATGAGTGTGTGGTACCAGCCAAGATTGCGGTAGCATCAGCCAAACTCTCCCAAGCTATGGGCTTGGGGAGGCAGAAACCAGAATGACCGCCCTTGAAGGACTTGATGAAAGGAGAGCCTATGCCTTACGCTGTATGAAGAAGTACCACGAACAACTCACTAAGGCATATGGAAAGACTGTGAAGCAACAGACATTCGTCGAGGGCGACCTTGTTCTCCAAGCCTCCAAACATGTACGCGCCAACATGTCAGCCCCCAAGTTCACACCGAATTAGGAAGGACCACTTCAAGTGCACGAAGCCAGAAACAATGGCTCCTACCTTCTGCTCAACACGGAAGATGGAAAAATCACGGCACCTATCAACGGCCGCTTTGAAGAAGTATTATGCATGACCAGCTGCAGATCGTTCCCCCAGCCCTACCCGCCCAAAGCTTAGAACATCTACACATAGCATTTTTTGTATATGCACACCTGTTTATGACTTGTAACTTTTGTTGATTATTACAAGTGCTTACTTTACTCATGTAATGGCATTTTGGCCTAAATACTATCAATGCAAAGATCATTTACTCGCCTCAATTACTGTATGTAATGCACTCTTTCATTTACACATCGTTCACTAAGTCGCTTACTATGGGTAGGGAGGGGGGAACCACAACGGGAAGACACCACATGCAAGACATGTGCACATCAAAAGCTAAGCATCATCTCACAACAAACACAGGTACAAAATAACCATATGACTGCCATATCAATATCAACCGAATGCATACAAGTCACAAGTTTGCAGGCCGTTATGGACCAATGACTACTAGCAACATGAAAAGTACACTACATCTAACGTAAAGAAGTAAGCAATTCACCAATAGAATCATAAGTGTACGACTCCAAAGTCCGTCGGTGCATCTGTAAGTCAGACCATCTATCATCCAACTCGGCCTGCTGGCTCTCTATCTCTATATGTCGAGCCTCCGCCTCGGTAAGTTAGACCCCGCATCTCGGCCACCTCCCGGGTCACATCTGTCAATGTTGCATAAGCACTCGCCTACGACCCTGCCACGCCACCTCCTGCACTGCTATAACGGTCAATCCAGCCACAGCCTCAGCACTCTGCCCCCTCCCTCTGATATAGTCAGCCAACCAATCCAACTGGAAGCCAAAAGCTATAAATGGCTCGAGCTCTGACATAAACTATGATATGACCTCCGAATTCCAAGTCGAGGCTGGCACCGCACCAAGTGTCGCCAGCCAATCCACAAATGCAGCATACATCACCTTGATCAATGCTGCACCCGCATCGTAATGGCACCAGCAAATGTCTGGGGCTGTCTCGCCCTTATCATCTCCGATCGATGGACTACTGAATCAGACAACCCGATGCCCTCCCAGGATGTACTATCCACTTATCCAATTGAAGACCCACCACTGGCAACATCAGCTCATGTCGCCTTACCACCCACTGATCTCACGCCAACGGTAGCAGCGTGCATCACCAAAGAGTATCACCCTCATCTACGGCTGACCCTGACAATGTATCCGCCACAGGCTCCATAACAGATGGACCAGGTACTTCCTGTCGTGGCAACATATCACCACCACATGTGTAGCCCGCAACCTGGCATGTGCTCCCGTCAGAACATCTCACTCTCTACTAGCCCATCAATCATCACCCTCAAACATGTGACCCATCGAGCCACCGAATACCTCCTCGACCAAGACAGGAGATGGACTCGGATGACTAACTAGCTCGACCGGCTCCATAACATATGCTATTGTCTGCTCCGGACGACTGACCGGCTCCACAATGTAGGCCGCTGTCTGCTCCACCGCCGTAGCCTCCCCAAAGACCTCACTATCCATCATCTCACCCTCATAGGCTGGCTCAGCCTCTATCTCTTCATCGTCCTCAGCTGCCTCAGCATCCATCCCCTCAGTATCATCAGTGACGGCGTTGGCATTCTCCGCGATGTCATCTGACTCTACATTAATGGCCTCATTATCATCATCGAGCTCCTGTCAAAAAAAAGAGAGAAGCACCTTAGAACACACTTAACATGATAATTGACAACTATACAATGAAAGCAAAACATTACACTAACCTCAGAGTCACACTCCTCCAGCACCTCCCGCGGCCTCTTTGGCCTGTGTCTGCCACCTGCCGAAGGACCTGCGCCTGTCCTTTGTGCACCCTCCATCATACCCACTCTTAATGACGAAATGGGAACCTTGCCGGCACCTGGCACCCTTGGCACACGTCCTGTTGCTAGCGCCCGTGGCGCGCGCTAGCACCGATACATCTGATACACCTGTAAGTAGCAACGACATACCACACTACCTTACGACCTGCGCTGTAACCAATCCCAGTCCTCTGTCCCCGACAAAGACGTTGACCTGTTGCCTATCGGCTGGCGCCTATGACAACCACTCTGACCACATCACCAGTACCCGCCCCCACCATCGCTTGTACACACCAGTCACTACTCCTGTCGGCAGCATCCTGGGCCTCCTCCACTCTGTCGGTACTGGCCACTTCTGCGCCCCCTCCAAGATGGTATACCCAAAGGCCCTCCTCACATCCCACGCCCTAGTGTAGCCACATGGGGGCTCTAAATCATAACCAAAACTCATAGATAATCGGTCAGGACTATATCTCGCCACAAAATATATGTTCATAGCCGGCTTCCCGCCATCAACAGTCAATACGGGAAGCCACCCCAAAAAGTATACCACTAGCAAGGCCACCGTCGTGTCCGTCAGCTCATCTCGACTGTGTAGTCGCACAATAGTGTCTTACAGATCCAGCCATGGAGGACTACCGTGCGAACTATGCATGCATGTATACGCACTCATCTCGATGGTCAAATATGTCTGCCAGATCACGCCCGGGCTTCTATCTGCCCGCCCAAACATATACTCGGCCACCCGCAAACCAGATTGACACCTCACGCAACCTGCTTGGCCGGGTCACTCTAGTCCTCCTCTGCGATAGATGTACCAAAGGAAACCCCTCAGGCCGATAATCCATGTAGATCTTGAATAGATATCGCTGTAAAAACATCCAATCTACATATGTTGCCACCTGATAGTGTTTGTATGACCTCTGCACGTAATTGGAAAACTGATCCAGCCGCGAGTACAAGGTGCCTAAGTAAATAGGGGCCAGCCCGACGCCCCACCCCCCCAACCATCCAGACGGCCAACTTGAACACCCTCAAGGAAACGCCATCCTCTGGAGTCCCCTCAAATATTAACCAGGAACCCCGCTAGCTCATATCTCTCATCCTTATAACAAGGACCATGCGAAAGTTGCTCGCTGACACTGACTTCTGCCCGGGTATCGCGGTTGTCATACCATAGAAGTGTTTGATCCACCCGCTATATGCACCCTTTCGATGGCTCCTTATCACGGGGGCAACCTCCCCACTCGACGCACGGACATACGGCGAAAGAACCATCAGACTCTCCGCCATCGACGACACACCCCAAGGACCCACAAACACATCCGCAGTCACTCACTGGCCTAGCTCTGTCCAAAGCTCCTTGGGTGGGCATCCGGGCACCGCCCCCCTCGCTGTCAACAATATATTGCTTCGCGTTGTTGGATCAAAGCTCCTCACCCCACCATTGAAGCTCAACGGCACCCCCACTACCTCGACCAGCGAGGCCTCCTCATCTCAAAACATGTCGCCCGGCACCGACATTGATCCCCCACTCGCTCCACGACGTCGCGCACTTTGCTTCATCCTTGTCTTTTTTGTTAATCCTCCAACATCCTCTCTTGTGCCAGGCGAAACATCACAGCGCGAGCCATGCCCCCGGCCGGCCTCAGCCTCAGCCTCGACCCGTCTATCTCTCTCTTTTCTTCTTTCTTCCCTCTCCCTCTCCCCTCTTCCTTCTTTCCCTCCCTCTTTCTCCTTCCCTTTCCCCCCTCCTCCTTCCCTCATCTCCCTTCCCCTCTCCCATTCCCCCTCTCCCCTTCCCCACCCGCGTTACGCCCGCGCCAAGCTTCGGCCTCGGCCTCGCGGCCTTGGTTGACCTCAGCCACTTGTTTTGCTGGCCTTGGCCCCCCTCCACCATCTCCCTTCCCTTAACCCCATGACCTTGCCCCTCTCCCCTCCTTCCCCCATGCTCAGCTAGGCCAGACGGTGTGCCTCGGTCGTCGTCGTGGTTAGCCCATGGCCACCCCTTCCCCCACTTGATCCTCCTCTCTTACCTTGTTGCATCCTCTTTGCTTCTTGTGTTGTCCCCAATCTCATGGGTGAAGCTCCAAGCTTCTTCCTCTTCTCTCCTCTTTTTCCTTCCGATCTTCTCTCTTTTTTTGGCTAAGTCTCTCTCTCTCTTTCTCTCTCTCTCTCTCTCTCAAGTCTTGAAGTCTTGCAAGACTTCACCTAACTTTCCCCCCAAAACTTTCTCAAACCGTTCAAATTTTAGAGTTTCCCCCCAAAACTCCAACAACTCTTTTAGCGCTCCATGTTTTAGCGCTAACTCCTTTCTTTCGCGCTATCTTTTTTTCAAAGTAGTACCATTATTTTACGTTCATAATTTTAAGCCGCTATCAATTTTTCGCACAAACCCATTTATGGACAAATTCTTCTTTCGCGCTATTTCTTTTTTTTTTTCATGCTAACGCTAATGGAAAGCATGTTCCGTTTTTTTTTTTTTTTTTTGCCACTGTTTTTTCTCAAGGTTGTTGTTACGCTGTGCACGCTACCGCATTATTTTTGCAAAAACAAAAAATCACAAATTTCAAGGAAACCTCCACTCCTTCACATCTTTCGTTACTATAGCGCCTGTTCATCAAGATTCGACCCCAGCACTTTTTTTTTTTTGAAAATCGACACTTATGTGTGAGGCGCCCGCTCGAGTCGCCCCTCCGCGCGCCAGTGATGGTCCATGGCCAGCTGTACATGCAAATCTGGAGGCATTGAGCAAAGGATTATCGAAGGCCGGTAGGCGATGGCATCCAGTGAAGGCGTGTAGCAGGAGTTGGTCATCGGTGACCGCATGTGTGGCCGAAAAATGGGGGCTACTCAGATCTGATAGAGGTGTCGCATGTTCTAAGGCTGGCTGCCCTTTATGTTCCTCTCTTCCTGACTTCTCCCTTTTTTGTTCCCCTTTTTTTTTTGTTTTTTTTCCCTTCCGATTGCTTTATTTTGTTTTACTTGTTTATATAACTCTATTCTTTTAATTGCTTCCAAAGTCTCCTCCTTTATAACCCCAAATCTCTCTCAACCATTTCAAAATTTCATTGTTTTTCCATCTTAGGCTTTCCTCTGCAAAATTGAAATAACTAAACTGAGAGATCAGATATTTACATAATAAACCCTAATTTAATTATAAATTCTCAAGAGTCAATGAGTAAGTTTCATTTATTTCTTTATTGCACCAATTTTTTACATGTAGCTACTAGTATTATAAATTGTCGCTGATAGTATTGATCAAGCCAATTTTCGTTAAGAACTCAAAAGAACATCACTCATAGAAATTTTTGCTAAAGTAATAATAATCGGCTAACCCTAGGTTCGGGGCATTACATCCTTAAAAAAAATTTGTCCTCAAAATAATGTGTTTACTAGATTGCGGCTCCCAATTATGTCTGATCTTATCCCTCATTATGAACATTTCACTTTTAACTCACTTTAATCCACCAATGAAAAATACCTCTAATATTAATACTCTTAAATCACAAGCTCCGCCAAAATGCAAATGTTATCTCTACATTTCTCCATCTATACAACTAAATCATCACTAAGGCGTGAAGTCTCACCAAGTGAACAACTTTCTAGAGTATCGAGTATATTCATCAAAATTAGTCCTACGACAAATTTAAGACCAATATTACAATTTCTATCCCCTACATGGACATACAGTTATAGAGAACTGTATAAACAATTAGAGACACTCCCAACGGAGTACCTATCACAAGATCAGTTCCTAAAGGGTGAGTTTTCACCCTCAATTGCTATGCAAAAGTAAAGAACTTAGAAGAATATGACGCTCCAGAATCAAACAATATACAAACATTTAATGGATTAACCTGTAGTGTACCTGACACCAAAACATTGGATGTAACAACATCCTGAATAGAATAGAATAAATTCTAGCTGATGATCTGAGCCTCTACCATTATTGGACTTGAGACTGCTGGGTCTGGCCCTGCGGCCTTGTCCTCTACCCTGACGAGGAGCACGACTTGTCAATGCACTAGCTGTAGGTGTGGGACGAAAATTTGACTTATTATTTCTAACAACTGGACAGTCTCGAACCTAATGCTTCACATTACCACACCTAAAACACCCTCTGATATCTCTACAGCATGGCCTACTACCATGATACATCCCGTACATGTTACATGGGGTGGTTAGAAAAGCTGACCCACCACCCTAACCAGACTGCTGTGTAGGTCAAACTCTAGAATTTTGCAATTGTCCAAATCTAGTACTCCAAGCTGATTGAGTGCTTACACTGTGCGCTCTTCTAAATCCCATATCATGCCCAGATCGCATACCAGAACTTTGCCCAGGTCTAAATCCCTGAGCTGATGAGGGCCTAAATCTTTGATTCTGCCCTACCCTTGGGCCTTGGGCACCCCCTATGTCGGCTATAGAACTTGCTGACGCTTGTCAGCTCCCACAAACCTGCCCTAGAAAGACTCTTGTCTATCTCTCTTTTGTTCACCCTGTGTTTGCTCATACCTTCTTCTATTATCATACTTGTACTACTTCAAAACAAAAACCAAGTAAAGACATTCCATATAGCTCGTCAATCGAGCTGAGACCACTCCATCTCTTAGTAAGCCTAAGACCCCGCTCAAACTTCCGACATCTATCTCTTTCTGTTGGCAAAATCCTTACTGCAAATCTGGGGAGGCGCAAAAACCTCATTTCAAATTCATCTACTGACTCTGAGAAGCCTCATTTCAAACTCGTCTACTGACTCTTGATTTGCTTGCATCACTTTAGCAAACTCCCTTAACATCTGTTCATAATAACCGTTAAAGATATAAGTCAAAAAAAAAAAAAGTAATCCTAAACTGCTCCCAAGTGATATTAATCAATTGCTGATGAGTCAGACTCTTCGCTACCATTTTCCACCCCTGATTGGCTTCACCTCTCAATTTATAGACAACAAACTCAACCTTTTGGTTCTCACCATAATCAATTGCTCAAAAAAATAAAAATAAAAAACTCCATTCCGTTAATCCAATTCTCTGTGTCTACACGGTTCAATGACCCCCTAAAGCTAATTGCATTTTGTTTGTTAAGTTCACCCATGGTACTCTCGTCTTGAGGCTGTAGTTATGGTTGAACCGGATTAGGTATCCCTTCTTACTGGTTGCTAGATTCTATGTCATTAAGGTCGGAATCTGGTTCATAGTGTTTGGAACCGCAACCACCAATCCTGCTATTCCCCCTATTCGGTAAAGGTGCCCCTTTACAATCATAAAGCCTCCATACAACACATTCCCCAATCTAAAGATTGTTTATCAAGTCCTTCCAACGCAGAGAAAATATCCTTGCTCATCTTACACAATTCTATTCGTATCTCATCTATCAGGGACCTCTAGGCCTTCCATACTTCCTCTACTGCCAGTGCTACGAGAATGAGCCATATTGATATAATGTACAGTTATCAGGGTTATTCTAACATGTGTCGAAAGAACAACACAATTACAAGTTAAAGGCAGACTTCTTAGCTCTACCATTATCATATTCCACTCTCATTAACCAAAATACGATTCTACAAAATCGTGTTACCTATAATCTACGGTTCCGTGCCTATAGAATCACATACATATACTCTTAATACCACAAGACCAAATTGTTGTGATGCCAACTGTAACATCCCAGAAATCCGGAGCTCCATCGCTCCGAACTCCTAGAATGTTAGCTTACCACATAACATCAAACCTGTCAAATCTTGTTTACAAAAACATACTTCGAAGCATCTAACTGGACATCAACCCAAATTCCTCAAAGTACAAGATTTTAAAACTGCTTAACCAAGTTCTTATAGAGCGGGTTAACAGCATTGACCCACGCAGGGGTCTCATTACACAGTAGTGATGCGCTCACTCGAATCTCACACAGACTCTAAACCCATTCCCAAGCATTCTACAGCTGATCACCTACAGAAGGGAATCAAACGAAGGTTGAGCTTTTGAAAGTTCAGTAAGGTCATACAAGGACAAGCGAAGGAAGTGCAAAACGAGTCAAAAGAATCCAACCGACAATGATTTTCAAAAGTATTTCATACGATCTAAATAGTTCAATGATTTTCAAAATGATCAAAAATCATAATAGCAGATACCAAAATAAACATTAACAATCATGAAAAGTTCCAAAACGATCATTAAAAGAGTATTTTCAATGCCATCATTTCAAAATACAATGATGGTTTTCCAAAGGAATTTAAAACGAGTTCAAAGGCAATTTGGGGAAGGATTTCAAACAAGCACAAACTGTGGGCATCCAAACAATTGTTCTCAATCATTCCTAGATTGATCATTTAAGATACAACGTAAATAAATTTCAAAGATGTCGACCGAGCGCTCAGAAGCCAGTTTTGCTAAAAATACCTACCGACCTTAGAATGGCACGAACTTAGATAGTGAACATCTTAGTAAAATGAGGTTTCCTTGAAGTTTTAGATTAAAATAACTTTGTTTCGTACACTAAATAAATTGAGAATTTCTTCTAATCGATACCCTAATTTAGCATCCTTCACGGACACTAAAAATTCCAAAAAAAATTTGAGCGTACATCTCATAAAAATAATGGGGTTACTATTTTGAACTTTATCAAGTCCTGACCCTAACTATTTATAAAAAGAATCGGATTAAAACTGCCTAAATAACACCTTTTAGCAACAATAACACTTACGAATCGGATTAAAACTGCCTAAAACACCTAATGCACACACAATCTTCATCCTCTTCCTCCTCCCCCTCTGCCGAAGCACACCCACTTTACGCACCCAGCTACACACCAACCACTCATATATACACCTAAACCCATAATCTAACACACCTAAAACACACACACACACACAATTCATCACCTACGCACATCTGAACCACTCAGGCACTCTGTCAACCAAATACGCACACACACTCATACACACACTTTCGCCATTGTAACCAAACACTATACACTTACTAACACCCCTCATATCACCCACATTCACACTCAAAATACAAAATACAAAATTACACCACAACCCAACTTCACCCTCCCCGGAGGCAAAACACACACACGCTGCAAAAAACACACGAGCACACAATGTCACAGACCAAAAACGTGCACACACACCCACTGTAAAACGCGCACACACACCCACTCTAAAACACTCCCACACACTGCACCTACACCAAAACACTCACAATGCACCAAAAATCCCACACCCTCTTCACTAGAAACACATGTATATTCCCCCACGAACCCACGCACACAGTGAGTACACCCACTTACTAGAACATACTGTAAACACACCAAATTCACACACTACCTTTAAGGAGATTCTTCATTTTCCCTCTAACACCCTCTGATTCTTGCCTGAAGTTTTTCCTCCCGAAGTTCTGTTTTTGTTCTCTCCCATGTTTGCTCTGTTTTTATTCTTTGTTACCGTTTGTTCTTGTTTCACGGTTTTCCTCAAATTCTATTTTCCTCCCAAAATATTTTTTTTTCGTCTTACTACTTATCCCCCCATTTGTTTATACTATAATTTCATTAGTCTCTAACTAGGAATTAGAAGGTGGCTATTGTAGGTGACTTGGTTTCTAAAGTTTTAGACACCTAATGCCATTTTTTCATAATTTGCAAAATAGCCCCTCTAACTTTGTGTAATTACATCTAGGCCCCAAATTTATTCTAATCTTTATTAATTTAATTAGATGTCACTAAAACATATAATATCACTCACTTTGTTATTTTTCATCACCAAAAAATATAGTTTATGTTTATGCCCCCAAAGGTTTTCAAAATTACAAAAATTCAAAAGTTTTTAAAATTACATTTTTAACCCATAATTCTTTTAAACTTCCATTCTCTACTATTATCCGAGCATTACTCAAAATTAGCGTCCGTTTATTTTGCAGAGCATAGATGTTTATTTTAAATAGCTTCCAAAGTGCAGGATATTATAATCTTCCAGACAAGCGATATCAAGAGATAACCTTTAATAGCGTTCTAGTTTAGAAAATAACTTTAGATTGTCTCACATTTCCTGTAGTTAGGGATGAGCACGGTTCGGTTTGATTCGGTTTGAGGGTCAAATCACAAACCGAACCGTTACGCCTCAGTTTGAAAAATTATGAATCGAATCAAACCAGACATTATCGGTTTGGCCGGTTTAGACGATTCGTTTGGTCGGTTTAAATGGTTTGCCTCACTTAAAGATGTTGTCCCTTTGATCTAATAGTAATTTATAATTAAAATTATATTTTTTCTAAACTGCATATAATCTTGTTACAATTGATATATAAGTGCTCATTGATGTATGGGAAAGAATGAGTACATATAGAATAGATATTGGTCACGAAATTTGTGTGTCAGTGTTCTCATTATTTTCTTTTCTTTTAACTTTCAAGATTTATTTATTTGGATTTTCTTAGTATCATATATGTAAAATTATCAATGGATGTTATAAAAATAGATTAACATATCATAGGTCGGTTTGATATGGTTTGGAATCGGTTAAAAAAATGTGAACCGTGAACCGAACCGATCCAAGGATGGTTTGAAAAATATAAATCAAACCGTTAAGATCTTTCGCGTTTCGGATTGATTAGTTCGGTTTGATCGGTTTGGACTGCTTGGATCGATTTAAACGGTTTGAGACTCACCCGTACCTGTAGTCTCATTTATACTATAAAGTCAAAAAGAAATTTTACGTTTCTAAGTCTAGGTCGAAGTCTCGAAAGGTAGACTACTTTCCGTATGACCAAAGTCGAACAACGATGATTTTGATTCCAGTTTGTCCGATCACGTGGCAATTCGACCCCTGATATCGAGTTCAATTCAAAAAAAATAGAAATAAATTGAGGTTAGTTTTATCGTATTTTACATATTACATGTTTGTAATGCAAAAATTAATAAAAATGAAGTATAGATCGAACGGGCGTGGCGAATGCTTAACACCTTCATGGTACGTAACTTAATCCCTAAACCTGTATCCTGATTTTCAATAGACTAGTCGTCCTTTTAGACATGTTAGAGTCATTTTAGAATTTTTCTTATTTACCTATTTTGCTTAATTAAAATCAGATGCCAACTCCTAAAATTCTTTCGGGGATTTTTCCGAGCCGGTTGGCTGCTCACTGCAGCAATCATTCCTTGTAATCACAAAATGGCGCCTAGTGCCTGCATGAGCTATGGTGTCAACACCTAAAAATGCACTTGCTCATCTTCTTTTCGTTGCTTTTTTTCCGGACTTCAAGTTGAGCAATTATATTGGCTCTATTCTCAGCTAATTGGCTATCTCGCTCCACTTAATGTAGCCTTTTCATGGTCCTCGTTACGGCCCAATCTGACATTTGCTTGTTGAAAGCCCTAGGAATTGCTAGGCATGTCAGTGCTCAAGTCAGAAACTCCAGTCTTTTCCCCCTGCCTCTTCTCGCCGCTCTTAGTCATCGGTTCTTGGGCCTTGGGGCTCTGGGGTAGCTCGCCTAGTATTTACTAGATCGGGGTGTTTTGGAGGGGTCTTTGGATACCCTTTTGGGGTTCTCTTTTCTCGTTTTTTTCATTAGGGCTCTACATTTAGACTTGTTGGGTAACCATGGATGTCTACAAGGGGGGAGGATTCTTAATTCCTACTTTGTTTTCATCATGGATTCATGGGTTTAACCTAATTTTGGTTATTTTTAGCGGGATTTCTATCCCTGTAATCGTCTGATTCTAGGAGTCTCTTTCAAGAGGTTGGTTTTAGATGTCCTTTTAGTGAGGAAGGGTCTGAATCGTGCCCTGGGGTGCCTGAGGCAAGGTGTTGGGCCTGAGAGATGGTGTGCCTACTAGGGTTGAGAAACAATGGTGGATTCCCTCATGATCATACAGCCTTTTGAGGTCTTTTAAGTTTGAATTTTCGGTTTTGGTTTCAAGGGTGATGTCTGTTTTGTTTATTTGGCTGCCTTCTTGTAGCTTTAGGTAGAGCTGTCAAAAGGGCCGGGCGGCCCGCGGGCGACCCACGGGCAGGCCCGTTTCAGGCCCGAGCTGGCCCGGCCCTGTGGGTGAACAGTGGCGGCCTTAAAAAAGGGGCTTTGGGCCTGGGCTTGGACCAGGCCGGGTTATTTCAGGAAAAAGCCCAGGCCCGGCCCGGCCTGAAAAAGCCCGGTTTTGGCCCTGGGCTTGGACCAAGCCGGGTTATTTCAGGAAAAAGCCCAGGCCAGGCCAGGCCCGGCCCGGCCCGAAAAAGCCCGATTTTGGCCCTTTCCTGGCAGGCCCCAAGGTTTTTCAAATTTAATTCCCCCCCCCCCCCCCCCGCGTTCCCCCCAACGGCTATATTCCCCATTATTTTCCTAAATTCCACTTTATCCCCCCCCTCCCCCCCCCCCCAAGTATATGAGACCAAGTACAAAGAAAAACTGTTAGTCAAAATCTATACTTATTACTTAAGATCGTCTGGGGAATTAATAACTATACTCCAAATTTAAATTCTTGTAAATTCCAACTAGTTTTTAGTGGTACATTATAATAACAAAAATTCAACTTTAGTGAAAAAAGTAAAGCTTAATAGAATAAATTTGAAATAAACTGATTAGGATTTCAAAATATATGCTAAAACTTTACACCAAATTAAACTAATAGTATAAATTTGAAATAAACTGATTAGAATTAAAACTTTCAAAAAATGCTACTTATAAATAATAATGTTAGTAGGCCAAAAAAGGCTTGTCAATATTACACCAAATTAACATGTATCAATCTCAACCAATTAATTTGATGTATTCTTGTTGACCATCGACGCAAATAAATAACAAGGAGTTGGGAACGGAAAAAAAAAATTTGGGCCCGGGCCCGGCCCAAGCCTGGCCCTAAATATTGGGCCTAGGGCCAGGGTTTGGACTGGGCCCATATATCCAGATTTCAGGCTAGGCCCGTTTTCGTTGGAGGCCCGTTGGGCTTGGGCTGGGCCGGCCCAAGCCCCGCCCATTGACACCTCTAGTTTTAGGGCTTGTTTATAGCAGCTTAGTGTTAGGTGCAGATTTTGCTGAACCCGGGGTAACGTTGTTCTAGCGGCTATTTATGGGTTTAGTACTTTTTATAAATGTTTGATTGGATTTTAATGAAGCTAGATGCTACTCACTTTGTCACATAAATAGGAATGAAATTTCCTTTGTAGGCTGTCCCAAATATATTGTTCACTTTTTCAAAGTTTTAAACTTAATTTTTTGATTTTACCCTTCTAGTATCTCTCTCTCTCTCTCAGAAATACTTTCTCATCCACTTTCTTTGTCATCATCTTATCTTCTCTTTTCTGTAGTCTCCTTCACCATTTACCCATCTCCATAATCAAGCTTTCGTCCGCTACACCCTACTCCTTGTCCGGTAGATTACCGCCGTCTTCAAGAGCCATGATTTCACCGCCAATTTGATCAAATTGCCATTCAAAGCTTCAACCGGTATCCTAGCAAAGGCATTCAAAAGCACCATTAGAGATCGGCAATTTCTTAATAATAGTCTCGGTTTAATTTGGTTAAACTCCTACTTTGCTCTACCAAATCCAACCAAGTTATGGATGTAACTGTAATCAGCTTTTCTGGCTACAATAGCCGACATCAAATTCTGCAAAACCAAAATCAGACTTAAAAATGGAAAAACATACAAAAAACTTGAGGTTCCCAAAAAGAGTGAAGTCCCAGATTTCAATGTACCAAGATTGGTAATTGAGAGCATATTTCGAGCGACATTCGTGGGATAACGTATCCCTTGTCTTTAGCTCTCAGATCCAAATGAGATTATATTAAGATCCTGTCTTACAAATAAAGCTCTTGGACCCTTTTAACAACAAAGAAAATTCCCTTTTGCTGCTGAAGATCCATACGGATTCCACTTGAGACACTGGACTGAAGAATGCTCCTACTCGGGCCACATCCGACGTGACCACATATTAAGTCGGAATATTCCAGACCACCGTGCCTAGTTTCCATAAGAGTTTCTCTTCTTCACTATTACCAGACCTTTGGCAACTTACAAAATAGTTTGATTCAAGTATCACTTAACCGGGGAAGCTGAACTCTGCTTCGTTGATCTACTATGGTACTTCTCCTGTTTACAAGTAAAATTAAAAAAAAAAAAATCACTCTTTTAACCCAAAATATAATAATAATAATTACTACTGTAACCAAAGAAGAAGATCAAACACCACAAACAGTGGGGGAAGACGATAAGAGAGAAAAAAGAATGAATATCAAAGGCACCCAACTATATCCACTTTACATCCCTTCAGTCAAAAAATTCTTATATACGGCTAAATTACAGAGGAACCGGATACATGAAACCCCCAAAACCCTCTTAAAGAAGGCACCAAACGATAAGACCTGCAAATGCTCAAGTTGGCTTGTATCAACATGAAAAAGCGCGACATCTTCTAGATAAAACCTCTTTCCCCCAACCCTGTCCAGGGAAAGAAAAAAATTGCCTACAAAACCAACGATCAAATCCACAGAAATTTGTTCAGAATATTTATAACTCATATCAACTTCTCTCGCTCCCTTCCAGTTTCTTTTTGCCATCTTGTCCTCTCCAATTTTTATGCACTTTTGACTTGGAGGGATGCAGGGTTCAACCAGTGCACCAATTAGTCTTCTCTAGTTGTATATTTTAACTGGCTTCTCATATGTGTGGCGGTTCTGCAATTTTTCAAGAGAAGAAATAAGTGGACCAATTAGTCCTGAATATTCTCAGGACATCAGCTTAACAAAACCAAGACAAAAATTAAGGTCAGGAAGTCTACACTGGATTATATCTTGATGCCTAGCGTATACCAAAAACTCACCTGATTTGCTGCAAAAGCTCTCTTAGGCGTAGTATCAGAGTGTTCCAACCCAAGGTACTGCTCCCACGCACCATAAACATCTCTCCTCTGGAAAAGAACAATTGACCAAAGCATTAAGTTACACCATGATTAAGATACAAACACGGCAAATCAGGTATCTAAACCTAATGCAAAAATATAGGAGATGATCCTGGACAAATAATACACACCTGAAAGCGGCTAGATACAATATCAGTGTCCTGAAGGTACTCCGGACGTCCAAGTGACAAAAATGCAAACTTCCACTGATCACCAGCGCAAAGGTCGTCAAAAAAAAAGGTGAAGACAGAACAAGTGGCCATTCAAAAGAAATATATTGACTACTTTAGAAAACCGTCGAGCATGTACCTTAGAAAACTCTTCATCCGGAACCTGCAATTTCTTCTGGACGCGCAGTTTAACATCAGATAGAGTTTCGCCATCATGAATGATCAAGAAAAAGGGCTCTCCAAAATTTTGGACTTGCTGCTGAAGCAAGCATAGTTCAGTTGCATATAAACAACAGCAAATGGCCCCAGACACAAAGTAAAACAACTCATGATAATATAACTACCATTTGGTTCTGCGCTGTCTCCTTTGTGAAATGGTAAACATGAATCAAACGATCATCAGGACCAAGGTTCTTCTCTTCTTCTGGGATCTGAGGTACAAAAACAAGGTTATTTTCATGACTTTGCATACAAGTATTCAAATGCAAAATTTTAACTGTTCAGAGTATGACAACATAGGTAATGATCATGCACTAGCTATGAGTCCACCAATTCTGTATGCTACTTCCAAAGGAAGCACTCCATACATTTAACATGTGGAAGCAGGTTTGGTGCAACCCTCTACGAGAGTGACGCTCGGCATCACTGTAAAATAAGTTTTATGATTCAAAGGGGGTGGTGAACATATTTCCTGGGCATAATTGCTATTTTCTCTAACGGTCAAAGTTGATATTTCTCTGTCTGCACACTCACCAAGTGTGCCAAGACTTAATAACCCGATTATCAAAATTTGACAAGCAAATTGCAACAAGTTGAGGCCAGAAAAGAAATAATACTTGCCTCCTCTGCACGTAGTGTCCAGTACTGGTCATTTATATTCTCAATTTTCTCAATCAGTGGAAAGATCTACAAGAACAAGAGAGCATAAATAGGATTCTCTAGCAAATGAGAAAGCAAATGTTCATAATAAGACTGGCAATGAGTCCACAAGACACTACCACAAGTAAATTTATGATTCTGATCAGCGTTAACGTGGATACATTGAGACCCTTCTATGTAATAAATGACACAATAATATTTCTGATTTAGGGAGGAGAGGGAGAAGATGAAGAGAAAAAGCAACTGCCTATATAAGGTGCACATGCATGAAGCATATAGCCTAGCCAATGACCAGGATCACATATACAAACAAAAAGTAGCTTGCAATAAGTGACTCCCCCACCGAGACTCTTAAGATATAATCTCAACATTTGATACATTACCTTATAAATCTTGTGATAGAAAACTTCAAGCAGTCTAAGTTCTGCGTCTGGATGAGACAATTCCACCTGTTCAAGAGGCAATGGTACATGAGAACTTACCCGGGCAACAAGATATATTGTATTGCATCTAATATGATTGACAAGGAGCAAACGCACAAGTTTTTTAATTTCCTCGTATGTAGTTTTAATTATGATTTGCTCCTTAAGGCCTTCTCCTCTCAAAGACTAATGGGAATAATACATGGTACACGGCAGAGTTTTTCTGTTACTAGTTTTTCTTTCTTTGGGTGGGGTCAACCAAAGAACATCATTCTAAGCTTCTTTCATTTCATATTCTTGTCTCATTAATACTTTAGAATAAAAAAATAAAGTTGCCGCTCCAGACAATATACTGCATAAAAATACAGCTTTACCCTAAGACAACAAGTGATAAGGATAATATTCTGTGTCAGTCGTGCAAATTATAGAATCCAACAGTTGAACAAGCATCCAATCTCGGCACCCACACCGAAACAATGTAACACAGAATCAAGCTTATTTACGGACATACTTTGGGAGGAATCAACTGACAATTCACCATACAAAACAAATAGTAAGCACTTTACAAATACATGGATATGTATAGAAAAACTTACTTCCAAATAGAAGAAGGCTTATACAAAATTAACCCTACCCTACCCTACCCTACCTTTCCGACCCACATCTCCTTTCCCTCCTGGTGCTTCTCACCCGACTCTCGTTACGTTTAAGGCATTCTATGCATGCTCCAACCCATGTCTGTAGTTTAGTCTATTTGTAACTCCCCCCAATCAGTGCTCGACTCAAATCTTGTTTGTAGAAGCAGCTTGTATAGTGCTGCCATACGGAAGTCGTTGGTTGGTGGAACTGCAGATATACAAGATGTATCCATGACTTTGAACATGAAAAGGCGCCACATTTCTCTTGGACTAGGGGATGGCTATTTTGTAAGCATAGCTGTACAGAGGTGCACAAAGTCTCAGAGTCATTGTGAAGGGTATTAGTCGTGGTCTATGGTGATCTACGATGGTTGTGAGACCCCAATCAAATAATCATTTTATTAACTTTACACATTTAAATTTGAATGAAATATTATGTGTTACATTTATTGTCTAAATGAAATATAGCGCGTTATACAATTTTCACGATTATACACGGTTAAAGAGGTACTAACCATTAAGCAAGGGTAATATGGTAAATAATTGATTTTCATAATATTTTCTTGAGTATAGTCAAATTAAAGAGCTTGACGAGACGAGTCCAATGCAATTTAAATCAGCTCAATCAGACATCGGATGAAGCCTCTACGAGCGTTTAAAGTCTAGCGGCGAATTTTGTGTGCGATTCACGAGAATGCTACACATGGCGGCACTGCAACGCAACATGTGGTAACGTGGCCAGCTCTTGTCTCCTTGCTTTAATCATGTGTAGTTGCGTTATTTTTCCAATTAATCTAGACCATTGATTTCTCCTTGATTTAATCTAAGACGTAGAAAATGTTTAATCCGATGTGAATGTATTAAACCATTGGCAATCTATCCTATCTTTCTTCTTCCTCTTTCTACGACAATTTCTCTCTCACCAATTCCTCTTCTTCCATTTTCTCTTTCCCTACTTTCCTAATTTCTCCCCTACGAATCTCTCTTTTAAAATTCCATTAATGGAAGTTCTTGTCTCTCTTCTTTCTCTCTAAACTCCCCCTTTTCCACTTATGGAAACCTTTTCCATAATTTATATTCTTTCCTTCCTCTTTTTGTCTCTAAATTAGAAAGGTAATATGTTCAGTGTACCTCATATTCTTATTTGGGGTTTTGAAAAACATGAGTTTCATATGCTTATTTGGGGTTTTGAAAAACATGAGTTTAATTGGATCACATGCTATCTATAAACGTTTTGCACATGCTAAATATGTTTTGATATGATTACTTGGGTTTATTTGATTTGAAATGATAATTATGCATCCATATGAGTTGATGTGAGTACTCCCAGTAGCGCCAGGGGATGAAGCCGGCAAATTGGGTTATATGGTAACGGGATATATGTTGAGCATACTCAGCAGGCCGACCTCCCACAGATAAACGTTGCGTGTGACGTGTACTGACACCCCTCTAGGGTTTATGTGGTTGTCCTTGTAAAGTTTAGGCTTTAATCAATAGTGGACTGGGTTTGATCATCTCGGACTATAAATGATTGCCCTAATACTTCACAAAGGAAGGATGGTAGGTGAGCGAGCATGTAATATGTGGTTATTGATGGTTGGGTAAACGATGGCTACGCCTGGTATATCCCACGTCAGTGATTTATGATATGATTTGTCTCGCTCAACATAAGATCATATGCTGCGCATGGGTGCATGCTAACTTATGATCTTACTTACACTTAATTATGATTATATTTTTTATTACTTGGATCAAACATCCATGCTCAGCTGCTGGTTGATCAACATGTCATGTGTTAACATGTTTACTTGTGCTATGTTCAGAATATGCTAAACATTATACTACAAATTATGTATTCTTATTATGTTAGGATCTAAAATATGCCATGTGTTACGCATCTATTGTCTGCACTTGTTCAAGATGTGATTGGATGTTAAGTGTTAATAGATGTATAGAAATCTTGCTGAGTAGGTGAAACTCACTCCTTTCCCCTGAGACCGCACCTTTCGATGTGGGCAATTGATAGGTTCCTTATGATGGAGCGTGATTTGGACATTAGTGGCACATACCATTAGAATGGATACGAAGCATATATGATTCGTATAAGTTTGTCTAGAGAAAGGTACTTGGTTGCATTGTTTAAGTGCGAAATACTACTAATTAAGAAGTGTATTAAAGAATAGTATTAATGCTCTGCTTACTTTTGAGGTTGGCTCGCTAATGATGTGCTTAGTCAATCAAGCCCGTTTCGGGACGTGACAAGGGGGACCATTGGAAGGCTGCTATCTGTTACAGGTATCTAAACAGGCCTTGATCAATCAAGAGGTGATGACAGAGAAAAGGCGCGCCTCAAAAACTTGGGTAGGAAAAGTAAATTGTGTTTGGGCCTCTACTTTAGCGATATTATTCAATTTAGGCCATTGCAATCCACAGTACTAGGTCGAGGGAAACTTGTTCTAACCCAGCTGCTCTCTTCTTCATTTTCAAGTTTACAAAAGGTCCAGTAAACGTACCTTAGCGCCAATCCTGCACTTGCACGACTTGACTAAATTGAATACAATGGGCATCAAATTTAATTTTTATAAGCTGCAGAAGTTTAATTTAACGGGTAATCAACCAGTATTGATACTTGCCTTGGTCTTAAGTTCATTAAGCACATCTCCCACAGTGCTTTGTTTAGGCAATCTGATGTTGTGAATAACGACCTGAAAAAGAAAGTTAAGAAGATGATGCAACTTTTAACTTATAATGACAGGATAGCAGATGAGGACGATACGTCTTGTGCATTTTCCAACAAACCTCATCCTTTGTTGCATGATGAAAAGCAACTTTAAGAGTCTTCAGACATTGTAATTCTGGCAGAGGAATGTCCAGCACTTCATAGTATAGAATATCAGATATCTGTCAAAAGAAATCACCAGCCTGTAAACCCATTGACATCATAATGCATTTCCTTCTCTAATAGACTATGCAATAACTTTAACTAAGCCAAATAGATGTCACAGCAACCTGATTGTAGTGAATCAGCATGTCTGTCAAATGCTCTACACCTCTGTACTTAATTGGATGAGGCTTAGGTTGCTGAGAATAGCAGTTGTGAGAAGTAAGCCTGATTTTGGATGGATCATCCAAACCAAGCCGCCGAGCAACTCGTTCCACAACATCATCATAAGTATGCGCCTTTGACCTAGAAACATGTGAAAATATATTTAAAGCAGCAACACAGATATATACGACAATATAGAACACGGGCAAGAGTACTCACAACTCAAGACAGAAATCATCCTCCTTGGGCCTCTCCAAAGGTCGAAAATGAACAATCTACAAAGGATGTAATCATGCAAAGTGAGTGAGTGAGTGAGAGAGAGAGAGTGTGCGTCTGTGTGGGTTTGGGTGTGTGTGTGTGGGGGGGGGGGGGGGGTGAGAGAGAGAGAGAGAGATTTATAAAGGCATTACGGCCCCCATTTCAGCTACAAATATATATAGCATCCATCAAATTACAAAGAGAATACAAGAATTTGTAATAGTAGAAATATTTTATCTTCGCATGCGGAAACAATAGGATTGCCTTCCACTCCCAAAGCGCAAGGGGAGAAGCTTTTGCATTTGGAAACCCTGACCGCAAACACTTAAGCCTAGGCTCACTTTCACTTACTAAATCTTAACAAAATGAATTAGTTAACAACCATCCTATAGATTTAACAATTAAACTAATTTCTTTTAATACCTAGTACTGTAAACGTAACCAAAAGACTGGCCACATTTCTTAATGATCAATTATAAAATAAATCTCTTACTCTTTTGAGAACATTAAATTCCTGCCAAGAATACACAATCATGATTGCCTAACCATCTGATTGGAAACTGTAATAAATCTCTACTCAAACACTTTCCAGAAAGAAGGTTAAATGCATAACTAGGAAAGAACAGTTTCCTACAAGGTTTAGCATCTTAATGTAAGGAGCCTTGACAGAGCCATCACTCATCACACTCAGAATGACAATTTAACTCTATTAAAAATGTTAATACATGCCAATGGCATTTAGCGAATACTGATTGTAATGCCAGCATAATAGAAATAATAACCACAAAAAAATTATGATAAAAAAAATCTTAACATATTGAACCTGGCGATTTTTCACATATTCCAAAAATGAAGGAACGTGAGGATATCGATATTGCTCTTCATTTTGAGTTTGAAGATATTTCTGAAAGCAAATGATGTCCCCATCTTCAATCTGCAAAAGATGGAAGGAGTTTTTCATTACCACTGCAAACGACCACTTCAAACAGTGCAATAAAGCGATGTATACCTGGCTAGATCGAAATGAAGACTTCTTGTCAAGTCCTTCACACATGACGCAAGGCTCGAATTTCACTTCCTGAGCAATGACATGATATATATATATATATAATAGATCAGGATGCACGAAATATTTCTTTTAACAAATTGAATTCATAAGTAAAGATTTATTTAAGCAGAGTCTGAGATAATAAAACCTCATAAAGTTCAATTTCTTCATCAGGACCAAATCCAGCCATTTCGTTTAATTTTGATAGAATTTCAATTGGTTTGCCCGAACTCTTCACGAAAAGCCTACCAACATACCTGGGAACAAGAATTAATTAAGATGTTAAGCTGAAAGAAAAAGAATAACAATAATAAATAAAGCCAGGGTAGACAACAATAGTGTCCAAGATTTTCCCTTCTATTACCTCTCAATATCTCCTCACCTTAACCCTTTCCTTTCTTTTACTCACGTCATGCTCCTTCACACCCAACCCCCACAAAGGCACCAGGACAATTCGAAAAGTAAACCTGTTCTTCCCTTAAACAACGCCCTCCCCCTAGTTTCTTTCCTAAATAAACTAGTAATGCATATATGTAAAACTGACTAGAAGAGAAGGAGATAAAGAGACATGAGCTAGGCCTTCCTTCACATAGAGGTAAGGTGTGACTGACACTAAACGAAAACAAAATTGAAAACTGGAGCACAGAAGAAGTTACCGAAGCTCTTCTTTCTCTGGATTGTAAAGCTTGAAGAAAAGAAGTATATCTTCTTTAGTTTTGTCCGGTGGCGGAAAAGGTCGTAGGTCCTGAAACAGATATCAAAGCATCACAGAAGTATGGGGAAGCTGAAATGCAGCCTCTCAACTGCAAATGCCAATACATCATACAAGAACAAGTTACAATTGTTAAGACAACACCTACCGGCCCGAGCTCTATTTCCAAGAACAACTTTAGCTCTGCATTATGCGTCTTATTAGAAACCTCTCTCAACTGCCCAACCTACATTCATAAATGGTTATCATAAGGTACCCAAGGAGAGAAATAAATCAAGGTGAAAAGAACCTGAGCCAAAGAAAAGGTCAAATAAGGTGAAATGGTATAATCAAAGAAAATTGGAAATACTCTGGCATGCATCGAAGGCACAGCAGAAAACAAACATAAATCAAGTTGGCTCGATCATTAGATACAATGAAGCAAGGATCTCAGGAAAACTGTATTTTCACGTCAGATAACAATCAGCCCTTTATACTTTCCCCAAAGGGCCGGAACTAATGCTAGACTGCCCAGAACCCAGACTACAACACAAAGGCAGGATTTTAGAAAAGAATCTGATATATCCAAAGTTCAAACCTTCAAAAGTTTTCTTAACAGGGGCAAAGTATAGCGCTAAAGTCGCACAACTAAACACAAAACGAAGATGCAAAAACATTATACAAATTGTCAAATGAATTTATTAAGTCATCCATGGCCATGTCGAGGTAACAAATAGAACAGGAACTATGAGCCAGAAGAAGTAAGAGTAAGAAAAATATACTGATTGTGCTTCCTCCTGTGGGGTCAAGGGCCGATTAGGGCGGTAAGTATGGTTTTGCCTCTTTGCCCAGATCCAGAAACGCTGAAACTGAACTGGTATACCAAATTCTTTGGCGACCTCATCCTGCAAACCAACCATGAATACAAGTTTATAAACCCAACTCAACAAATGAAATGCAAAACACGTCCTATGTGTGACTTCCATTAGTCACATCATGGACATGGATATCAAAACCCAGCCCATATAACAATTTGCTACTAAGCGAGCTTGTTTAATGCAATAGTATAGGAAATAAGAGCAGTCGACATATGCATTACATTAAGAGATCAGAAACTAAGGAAATGATGGCTGAAGGTATAGGACGACAAGCTAGCTTCTTGATCAGAAAAAGAAAATGGAAGCAGAAAGATAAATGCTAGAAAGCTCAATGAGATGGCTAACTGTAAGAGCAAAAAAAAGGTCAGTTCCTAACAAGTACCTAAAGACATACTAGAGTAGCATGTACCTTAAAAAGGATGAAAGGCGTCTGCTTCTGGATACGAAAACTACGCACTTTGTCATGATCAACAAGATCAAAATATATGTCCTTTCCGATCTGTTCCAATAGGTCCTCATCCCGGGCAACCTAGATGAGTCAATTAAAGGCTTCAGTGTAGTTCCAAATATAAATGGACAAGCTTCACTTCTCCAATTACTACTATAAAAATTGGTCACAAAAGAAACTATCACCTTGATAATCGTATACAGGTGTGCTTGTGCTTTATATCTTCGCTTGTCCTCCTTCGCTTCTTGTTCTTTCTTCAACCTTATCTTTAATGATATGATTAAAGTATCAATCTCCAAACACATCCACATCTACTCAAAAGAATGAAGCCAATCTTACCCTGAGGTGTTCTGCAATGTCTTTCTCATCTACATCACAGATTATTTTCTCCCTATCGCTTTCCCTTATATACACAAGCATGTAAGCATTCGAGTATTTTGTAAATTTAAACGGAGCATTGTTGAAACCAGGGTTTGTCTGGGGCAACTGTTGGACAAAGACAAGCAAAGACGAACTCATTGGTGATGAGTAAAACAAGTATTGTAAATGATACTAAAAGTAAAGACAGTACCTCTTCTTCACCGCCATATTGCTCCTCTAGTGCCCTCTTCATGTCTTCTTTTGTTACGCGTTCATCGTCAAATTTGAACCTAAAATATAAACCCCAAATGATGTCAATGTCGATTAAAGTGCACAACTTAGAGTAAGCATCACTTCAACATATTGAACATGACGAAAATGTATTACAAGGTGATCTACTCTAATTTTAGTACTCTTCTAGATTCTATAAAAATCCTTTTCTTTGTAAAAAGGTCTCCGCATTTCTCCATATAAGCAAGCATTTCAAGCAGAATTAGAGAGTTGAATGAATAGAATCTTCTGAAGCAGATTTGCTTTTCCTTCCAATGGTGAGACTTCATTGATCTTCTAGATGAGACTCCTTTGTGAGACTCTAAGGTCTGTTGTCTTTTCTTACTCTCTGTTATTTCTGTTGTCTAATGCGGACAACACCCTAAACAGTTCCAAAAGTACGTGTATATGCTTCTAGATAAAACATTTATCTCGGGTACTGTAATAATATCTACAACCATGGGAGTCAATGGCATTGCTCGAAGCCCCTATGCTACAAGTTAATCAGGTGGTACAAAAAGCTACAAAACAATTAAGGACAACATGCTCTATTTGTTTGCCTTTCAACATTGAAGAAAAAGCATAACTAACCCTCCTTCAATTGGGCTCCTTTAAGCCCGAGCCTAAGCGTCATCAAATTTTTATTACTTGGCCTATTTTATCTATTCTTCTTTAATTCATCGAGGGTTCCACAAGAAACAATTTTTGCTGGACTAACATAAACAATGAGGGACTTCTTAAAAAGTGAAGAAATGCTGTACGAAAGTAAGGATTACAACATACTAGCACTATGAAAACAGCTCACACATATCTTACAACATTCTGAGATACTTGTACGAATCTTAAAAGTCAGTGCTAATATCTGAGAACTCCAACCATAGAAAATGAGCAATGAATCAATACTCAAGCGAACTACATGTTCAAATGTTGACACACATTTAAAAAGATGCAGTTCTGTACATTAACTTCTTATATACCCCACTCCTGGAATTTGATAGTCAAATTTACCAAGGACCTTTTATCCAATTCTCTGTTATCCTACTAATCTGATTGAAATGCGGCATGCTTTCATGCACATAAGCACGACATATGCACATGCCTTACAAGCATAAATACAAACACACAAGAAAGAGATTGGGAGAGAATCTTATGGGCATACGTTTCTTACCATTGATCAGATAAAGTAGGCCTGATAAAAGCATAATAATGTCCGCCGTGCACCCCACCACTATGGACTAATACACTATTGGAAGAGGAAGGAGAGAAGAAGAAAAAAGAAACAGTAAGTTACGAGGCAATGGTTGCAGACCAAACAAGAAAAAAAGAATCGGTGGTGGCAAATGCAGTCAGATGCATTTAGATTAACATATGCGAATACAACTACCCAGGTTGACGATTAACTTTGACAGGCTTGTACAAGGCACAAATAAATTTAGCTCTATCTTATCTGCAATTTTAGGAAAATGGCATGCCATTACCCCTTTCCATAATTGTTTTCACACAGCACTCATTTCCTTCTCTTACAGAAATAAATTGGATCCACTTCAACTGGGATGGAATAGCTATTCATTTCCCTCCCTCCCTTCCTCCTCCTGTCTCTCTCTCTCTCTATTTTTTTTTTTTTTTGGGCGTAAGCAAGAAGAATTTGAAGACTGATAACATAGAGTAAAATACTTAAGGAAAGGAAAGAAACGCAAACAAAATGACAGGCCTTGCACATTCTGAAGATGGCAAATTCGAAAAAATGCAGTAGAGCGGCACAGTGGAAGATCTAGATCTTATACGTGCAACTGTGAAACAATATGGGAAAAGAACCAGCAGAGTAACTCATTACGAATATACGTGCAACAGATCTCATTGGATACCTATGAAGGGTATAAAGGTTGCGAACACTTCTATCCGCATCAGGAGATAAATACTTTCCACCCTCTCTATCGAGGTCAAGTTCCAGAGGGAACTCATAACGGTCATTTATCTGCACAAAGGTAGCAAGAACTATTTGAGTAGATGATACACATCACTAGGAGCAGGAATCACGCTCGACGTCCCCTCAAACGCATGATATTCTAGAACATTCTCCAAAAGTATTCATTCCCTTGCTAGTAGATGTTCATAATATAAAGCTGTAAAGCTAATCTTTATGAAATTCTGAAAAGCCTGCTTAACAAAGGATCAAAAAAATAAGCCAAAAGAGAAAAAGAGAACGAACATATTTCCGTATTTGAGTAGGTGTAGATCCAAAATATTGATACTGACCTTTACCATGGTATCCCGCATGAAATCATATTCAAACCGCTTTAGCTGAAGTTGTAGAACAGGAGGGAAATCAATAAACAACACACCTTTCTTCGCATCCTGAAAATATAATTGACACCATTGACACTCACATATATTACAGAAGAAAAAAACATACATAGCTGATATAATTGGGCATCTAACTGTTTTAGGAGGAAATAAACATTTAGGAGGAAATAAACAACCAAGACAAACAATCCACAAAAAGTACAGGAACAGATAGCGAAATGCAACTACTCTTTCAAGTCACATTCATAGCTTAATTGAAAGACTACAAATGCTTTTCACCTTGAAACAGAGACGACACTTTCACTATAACTCTTTGTTTTATTTTCATCTTTTCCTTTATTTAGTAAAACCGGCTGGCATGTGCCCGCGTTGGAGGAACACGAGAAAAATGTCGCAGACATATATACTAACAAAGTGCTTGTGGTAATCAGCATGACTTGCAATTGCGAACAGAACCAGAGAGAAGCTATTCAAGTAGAAACTCATCATCAGCTCAACAAAAAACAAATAAAATAGGGTTGAGGAAGTATCTTGGGATTAAGAATCATCAACAAAAGAAAGCATGAGTTGTCCAACTTCCTCAAAAATACGAGTACCAGTACGTTGGATGAGACAAGAAAAAAGGGCAGCAACAGCATTCTGAAATTCATGACATATTTGTAACAATCCTTGCTCACAAGCTCCTCAATTTATGTAGTCAATTTTAATAACTTAGCTGATTCAGTTAAATATAATATCAATAACACCTCATTCTGTTATTCAGTTTGGGACAGGCAGAATTGGCTAAGGCTTTAAAATCAACAAATGAAGTCAAACCAACAAACAGCAACCAAATCTAGGGTATGCAACTCAATTTATCTTGAAGTCATAAGCCACTAACCTGCAAACCGTGTTCTTCAGCATGGTATTTGTTATCACCCTCAAGACGTTCAACCTCCACGTACTTGTCAAAAGAAGCATAAATATCCCTACATCCTTTCACATCAAGTTGAAGATCTGCCATTCAAAAAATCTTAGCTCATGCCCTCATGCCATGAACAACTACCACTAAATTTAAACCGCTGTACCAATAAGTACCATAAAATGACTCTTTTCTTGTAGATTTGAAGTCCACATTAATGCATTCAATGTAATTCATGTGGTGTCCTTCAAATAACTTTTGTATAGTGCCTTCAACAACTGTTCCCTGAACCAGTAAAGAATTTCAAAATGTCATAACAAGCATTATAATGTAAAGGTTTAAGGCTGCATCAGGCAGACAAACTTTACCTTCATCTTATCTTCAAGCTTCTCACTCAAAACTCTATTAAGTTCTTGAACATCATGCTGCATGAAGGAATCATACGTGTCCCATCCAAAAGATTTGGTCAATTCTTTAGTTGCAACACTAGTGTCGTTATATTGGAGCTTATAGAATAAACTCTGTAGAGCCAAAGGAATGCTTCCAGAGGGCATATCATTCTCTGTTGTTGGCATATGATACACAGCCTGATATACATGCTCCCAAAAATTAAAAACTTCCCCACTATATAAAGAGATCACGAAGAAACATGACAAAACATCCTCACCTTTCTAAAGTAAGGAATATGGTACAGGGTCTGAAGGAGAGAATTCATGTAACAAGTTGCTCCTTGATTCTTAAGTCCAACATAACCAGTCTCCTTTTTTGAGTCATATGTCCAGTAATCGACGACCTTACGTACAGCAACGTCAGCTTCAATAACAACTGTATCGTTCATAATAAAACCTCTGCCGGGATCATAAAGATCACTTAGAGCCATGAAAGATGTGAAGCCCCAATCGCTTTCTCTTGCATGGAACTGGTGCTGTGTGTCTGGAAAAATCAAGATTGGAAGGTGAGATAAACATCAAGAAAGTGTTAGCAGATGGCATTATGAACTTTATTGACCATACAGTAGGAGGGCTAACTTCTAAGCTATAATAACAGTTTCGGCACTTACAGGATCCTGTAAACCTTTAAAGTAACATTAACTGTATACATATACAAAAGTAACTTCCTCGGTTTCCTAAATTTGTATTCATGTCCTCCCATGCAAATGGTTGTAAGATCACCAAATATACCCAATCAGTTCTTGTCCTCCACAAAATATTCTCCTCCTTTTAGTTTTCGGATATCTACTGAATATTTTCCACTTCGAAAAGTCACACAACTCAATGTAAAGTTCCCACTTATATCCTCTAGTTTAAGCATTATTAGGGTGTAACAATGGAAACGAAAGCAGTTTGAAGTGGCATTAATTGCATCCAAGTAACTCTCCTGAAATGTGGGCTAAGTCAACGAGGACAACTTTAGCCTTCCCATGCATTCCCTTAACTAAGACTGATATTTGTGCTTTACTATCACCATATTCAAGGGTAACAAAATCCATTTATTGACACGAGTCACCGTCGCACGTGCAATGCATGTGCAAAGACAAGGTTAAAATATTATATTTTTTATCATAACAACCAAAATTTAATTTTTAAGTGTATTTTAATCACATCTTTTGAAAACCGAAGATATGTTTATAAGTAGTTATTGCCACCATTATATAAAATAAATTTTAAATTGTGAAAACCAGTCATGTCATCATTAGGTAGTTATTTATTATTTGAAATACTTATTTTATTTCAGTTGTTAAAAAAATTTAAATGTCACTTGTCACCATTTTAGATAGGTAGTTATGTAACACGAAAAGAGGTGTTACACCAGAAAGGGTATTCTCATTATATAGTATAGATAGATATAGATATAGATATAGATGTGGCCAAGCCGCTTCTTTCTTAAAGTGTCTATTCCATTTGAATCTACAGACTCAATTTGAAAATGAACACAAGCATTTCAAGGGTACAGAAATATGGCAGCGCCGTGTTCTAGTGTCTGACAGTCAATAGAGCGCGCACACTTTTGAACACTTGTCTGCTCTGTGTGCAAAAATTATAACATTTGACATAAGCCACAAGTGTAAGAATCTTTCGGTGTGATTTTATTACTATGATTAGTCTGTCGCTATTCTATAACAACTACGATATCACTATCGAACGAGCATTCAAAATCTCCCAACGTGTTTATTGCATAGTCTCTTGTGCCGTTGGCCATGCTAACCCTTTATGTATCTTCTTTACGTTTTATGAAAAACGAGGTAAGGAGATTCTCTGTGCCAGTTGTATAGACGTCCACATTCTGGTTAGCTGATAAACTGATGTAAGATATATATCATACTTTCCTAAGACAATAAAAAAACAAATTGATAGCAGACTACCCGAAGGGTATAAAGATCAAGACCATTTTTCAAAAAATCAGAAAAAACTTTTAGTGTTTTCTAAACAATATACTTAACAAAATAACGTCTATATATGAGTTATTACAGCTGTCTTACAAAATGTATCCTTGAGTAGGAACAAAAAATTCAGTGCCGAATTGGTGGAATCCTTAAAAAGACAATGTTGTATTACTCACATAATGAAAGAGAAAAATACCATGTGGTGAGAAAACACACACGTCATACTTTTCAAGAATGCGACCACCAAAATAATAGATTTTCTAGAGGAGTAATGCCTATTGCTAGGAATTGCAAAAATTTCCTATAAATGGAGAAATTCAGATTGAGAAAAAAGGAAAATTCTTAACTAGAGTCTACATATAAACGCAAATTGTGTAAGCATGAAACATTTGAAAATACCCTTTTTCACTGTATACTTGCTATGATGTTGATTAACAACAGCCAAGCTGAATTGTGCATATCTACTCCAGCCATATGGCAAAGTTCCCGAATCCGCAACATCTAAGTACATCGACAAGTGGTCCACATTGTTTCCCTTCGGAAAAATAAGCACGCGCCTGGCCACACCATTGCCAGTCAGATATCAATCACAAGTGCAATAAATACACCAGGAACATAATAAATATAAAAAGCGGGGTGCTCCATTCCAATTACCACTTATATCCACCAACTGTGAAGACATCGGAATAAAGCTTCTTGAGGTTCAACCTAGTGAAGTTCTCAATCATCCACGTAAACCTAGATGTCTGAGGCTCATCCGCTGCTTGATTTTCCACAGTACTGTCATTCTCCGCTTGTGCTGCTACTAATCAATTGAAAAAACGACACCAAAATCAATAACAATGAAACACGCAAGTAAGCAAAATAGTTAGAACTACAGTGGCGTGATTTCTAAAACAGACCTTCCATGGGTTGGGGACCTCCCAAAGGCTGAGGGCCTTCAATAGGCAGAGGCAGAGGAACTTCCATGGGCTGAGGGCCTTCGATGGGCTGAGGGCCATCCATAAGCTCCGAATGGGGGACAAGCATATCCTCGTCGTCTTGCTATTAAGCCAAATCATATCATATAATGAACTCCCCAATCAGAAATCTGATCCTATAAACCCTAACCCTAAACCATATAAAAACCCTAATTTTCCATTAAAAAGGGGCAGTTAAAGTTAAAAATAAATCCAATTCAACCTCCTCCGTACCAAAACCCTAGGTGATCATGAAACCAACACTAACACAAAAACAACCATTACAAGAGAAACTAGTGCAGATAAAGCGAATATAATTGAGATTTAGAGCGAGAGAGACTTACATCCAACGGTTGAGAAGTCATCATAGTCATGGCGGTTAAAGGGGGTCCGTCCGATTAACGAATCTAAGAAGGAAGTTTTAGAAGAGAAAGTGGGTGTGTAAAGAGTGTGTGTGTGTGTGCGCGCGCGCGCGCGAGAGAGAGAGAGAGAGTATAAAAACGGGGTCGACAGCCCCCAAAAACTGAGTTTCAAGAGCGAGGGCTCTGTGCATCAGTTCAGAGTTTTGTGTTTCGATGGGGGAAGGGGGTATGGTTGGGATAATGTCTAAAGTGGAGGGTAGATTGGGAAAATAAAGAAAAGGACGAGGCAGGGTTCGTTTTGATGAATGGTTGGTGTGTGACAGTCGTATGAGGTTTGCCACGTGTCATTTGAGTGGGTGACGTGGCTTATGGGAGGGGCTGGGTTAGAGTTGTCAAACGGGCCGGGCGGCCCGTGGGCTGGCCCGGGCTGGCCCGGCCCGTCCATGAACAGTAGCGGCCCAGCACAAGCGGGCTTAGGGCCTGGGCCTGGACCAGGCCTTCAGATTCTGCGAAAAAGCCCGGCCCGGCCCGGAAACGGCCCAGCTTTGGCCCGGCCCGAAGTCGGCCCGGTTCTGGCCCGGTTTGGCCCGGTCTGCGGCCCAGGTCTGGCCCGGTTTTGGGGCCACCACTTGTTTGAATTTTTTGCTTTTCCCCCCCTTTCTTCCACCCCTTTTCCAAAATTTCACTTTTACCCCCCCCCAACAGCATTGTTATGTGTTAAGATTTTATTAATAAAACTCACCAAGAAGAGTATGAAAATGTTTAACATATAATAAAAAATATAATGGCTAACAAATAAATATGTATATACATACATATATATGTATATTACTTATAATGAAATAAAAGGATCAAGATTAGGTTCGTTAAATTGTGAATATTGCCTAGAGATGAAATTTAAAATTGAATAACAAGAAAAAAAAAAAAAGGGCCCGGGCCCGGCCCAAGCCCGGCCCTAGATATTGGGCCTAGGGCCAGGGCCTGGACTGGGCCTAGGTTTGCCTTCGACAGGCCCGGCCCGGCCCGGTTGGCAGCCCCACTGGCCCGGCCCCACAGCAAGCCCGATGGGCTTGGGCTGGGCCGGCCCAAGCCCGGCCCTTTGACAACTCTAGGCTGGGTTATTGTGAAACCGAAATTTTTTGTAATATCCCGCACTTTTCAAAAGGTTTAAAAAAATTATCAGTGACTCGAAAAAAATAGAAGGGCATTAATTTTGAGCATGCTTAGAAATTAGTAGAGCGTGAAAGCTTAAAAGGATTTTGGGACAAAAATATAATTTTAAAAAGTTTTAGGGTTATTTTATAATTGTGAAAAACTTTGAGGCCCAACTTGCAATTTTTGAAAGTGAGTCATTATGTGTCAAATTTTAGAGAAATTGGTCTTAAGAAGATTCCACCTCCTCATTGTTTATTTAGTGACTAATCACTTAAATTATAAACTAAAGAATTGGATAAAGATCTTTAAGAGAAATTAAAGAAAGACAATAAAAGAAAACAAATTCGGGAGAAACAAAAAAGAAGAGAAAGAACAGTAACTAAGAACAAGAAACAGAGAAAAACAGAGAGGGGGGAAGAAGAGGAATTCGAATAGAGAGAATTAAAAAGAATTAGGGCTGAATCTCTAAGGTGAATCTTCACCTTTAAGTGTGTAAATTTGGTGAGAGTGTGTGTGTGCGCTCGCGCGCGCTGCGCACTTGAGTTTGTGGGTGGATATATATATATATATATATATATATATATATATATATATATATATATATATATATATGTGTGTGTGTGTGTGTGTGTGTGTGTGTGTGTGTGTGTTTAAGGGGAAATTGGGTAAGGTTGTGAGTTTTCAGTGTGTTGAGAGGAGTATGTGTGTGTTCTTGGTGTTGATAATGCGTGCGTGGAGTGACAGTGGGTGTGCGTTTGAATGTGAATTGCGTGAACTATTTGTGCGTTAGACCTAGCTATCTGTCTATCTGCCTATCAATCTTCTTGGAATTGTAGTTCCCGTGTGAAGGAGCTCTCGCCTGTGATCCGGAAAGGAAGGCAAGGCCTCATACTGAAGCGGGAATATGATGTTAACAGGTGTTTTAATGCGTGTTAGTATGTGTAGTTAGATGCAGTCAGTGTGTTTAAGGGTGGTAGTGCGTGTGTGCCTGAGAATTGTGTGCAAAAGTATGTGTGTTCTAGCAGTGCAGTGAAGAAGAAGGTGGGGGTGTGTTTTAGGTGAATTAGTGTGTCATGATTTGAATAGTAACTGTTTTTGTCACTAAAAATGAATGAGGTTAGGCAGTTTTGTGTAATTTTTTTATAAATATTAGGATCAAAACTTTATAAAGTCCAAAACAGTAACCCTCGTTATTTTTATGAGAAGTACATTGTGTAAAATTTTGAAATTTTTTTCTGTCCACGAAGGTTGCTAAATTAGAGTATCGATTGAAAGGAATTCCTGATTATTTTAATCTGCAAATTTTAGTGAAATCTTATCTTACTGAGATATTTTATTTCATAAAATTTTGTATCATTCCGAGGTCCGAAAGTTATTTCTAGCAGAACCGACTTCTAAGTGCTCAATCCGGACATCGATTCAAGATTTTCAGACGAAAATTTCTTGAAATACTTTTTAGACTAACTAATGACTTCAGGATGCTTAAAATGTAAAACTCCATATTTTTTTTTCTTATCAGGATACTTATGTAAGTACGAATTAGAATGTATTGTGAGTTTGAATTAAATAGTGGGCCTAAAAATCAATTTAATAATTTCTTGCTAGAAAGTGAGTTATACTGTTCCCACCCTATCTTGGCTACACCTATAGGCCCACTAGAGGTCCTAATTCTCATGACATGTCGGCACATTCAACGGTCAACTTTTCAACGCTCACAGGCCGGTCAAAACGTCACATAATCAAGTCACGTGCATTTTCCCTTTGAGAAGCAACCTTGGTTAGGAATGGCAATGGGGCGGGTTGGATGCAGATTTTACAAAATTCAAACTCGCCCCGCTACTCAGTGAACTTTGCCCCACCCCGCCCCGGACCGGGTTATATATGTTAAATACCATAATCGATCCTATGTGAATTTAGGAACCTCAAACCCGCCCCGTTCCGCCCCGCCCCTGCTGTAGCACGCCAAAAAACCCGTAACCAACCCGAGCCGAGCCGACATGTGTCTACTTGGTATAGCAAATATTTCACTCTTTTTAAACATGTATTACACAAACTTGTACCTGTGTCACAAAAAATAAACTATACACATCATATTAATGTCTAAAAATCCTAAAGAAGACATTAGTAAATTACAACAGAGCTCAAATAAATTACAACATAGCTCAAATAAATTACAACATAGTTCAAATAAATAATAATATTGTTCAAATAGACTACACCATAATTAACAGTCCAATTAGTTTTCTCAATGTCTATTTTCCACAATTACAAAGGAATGCTGCCTCTAAGTCGAAGTCCAAGAGTTAGCTACTAGAGTTGCATCAAGAATCTACCAGTCCCAAAACTTCATTTAAGACACCAATATGTACCCTGAACTGCTCGACAAAGTCTAAATTTTTAAAAGTTCAAGCATCAACTCATACACACAACCCACTGGGCCGATACACGCAACCCCGATCCATGCCTTTCAAAGCCTCCAAATCTCATTTTCAGAAGACCAATCTGATGAATCTCTGCTAGCATGCAAAAATTAATTTCATCCAGGCTTGTGGAAAAATGCACCATAAAAGCTCAAAATGCCTACCTCAATAACAGTCTTACTGGAAACTACCTCCTAGTCGCTCCCAAGTGCTCAATGGGATAAATTACTATCACAATCAGCTTTCAGCTCTGCCCCCTATTCATTATCAACCATATCCGACGATATCCAGTTTTTTTATCTTCTCCAAAAATTCAGCCAAATCTTGCCTCCAGCAACTCCTTTTATCTCAATTTCTTGCCCAACTTGAAGCCTCATTTTGTCAACTTTACTTAACTCACTACCTCCAAAATCTCATTCTGAAAAGAGTTCAATACTATCTAAAGCTATACATCAACAGAAACAATTTTGGGGAAACATATGAGTAGAACCAAAGACTTATGCACCATACCAACCAGACAACTTTTGCATTTCCGGAAAGTCAAAACAATATAACTAGTCCAGCAAAATATTTAGGCATGCCAAACGATTTTGAGAAATACAACTATAACTTTGCTACACTTTCAGTTTGTCACACAATCATCATCGACATTTTCAAAATTGATGTTAGCAAATGATTGGTTCCAAGAAGCACGCCATATGCTGAGTTCAATTGACATAATAGAGTATTGCCATTGAGAGCAACTGTCGATCTCACCATGATAGTTACTAATGGGGCTCTAACAAAAGATTGGTACTACTTATAACAGGAAAAAGAACAGAAAATTACAAAGTGCATAGGTATGATGATTTTTTTTAACTAAGTTTTAACTTGTGAATCAAGAAAGATTTTTTCCTTCAAGAAGAAGATCAACAAAGATGAACAAAACATGGAATAGATAGAGATTGATTACCTGAACGGGGATTTCCTCAAAGGTCATCTTCAATTCGTGGATGTACGGTGGAGAGTGGTCGTGTGCCGACCACCGTGCGGTACTGCGGTGGTCCGTGGAGACTGGAGAGGCAGAGAGCCAGCCGAGAGTGGAGAGCCGTGAGAGTGAGAAGGCACAACCGCACAGATTAGGGGTTTTAGGGTTTGCAAGAAAAAAATAGGAACATATATATATGGTATCCTGTGGACGGCTAAGATCAACTAAAGAATTAGGGTACGGCTAAGATTAACTAAAGAATTAGGGTACAAGGGCTGGGCAGGGCGAATCACGGGGCGGATTTAAGTGTATACCAAACCCGCCCCTAACCCGCTGCGGGTTTTTATAAAAAATACCATATCCGCCCCATGCCCCAGTCAAAGTCAAAATAACCCGCTCCTGTCAGGGCGGGGCGGAGATCCGCGGGTACGAATTTTTTTGCCATCCCTAACCTTGGTGTGCCTTCCCCTTTAAGAGGGTCGGCCACCAAAAGGGGGTCGGCCACTCAGGGGGGTCGACCACCTACCTTGATGACCGACGACCGTCGCTCATGGTCGCGCGCTGTAGTCGCAACGATCGTCGCTCACACCGCGCTCCGTCGCGGCGACAACCGTTCGTTAGTCCTCGCACTCTAACTCCACGACTCTCGTCGCTCGCGTGCCATCTCCGCGACTCTAGTGGCCCGCACGCCATCACTGCGATCTTCATCGCCCGCGTCCGCGCTACAGCTTCGGGATTCTAGTCGCCCGCCCTCCAACTCCTCGACTCTCATCGCTCGCTCGCCATCTTCGGGACTCTAGTCGCCCGCGCGCCATCTCTGCGACCTTCATCGCCCCCGTCCGCGCGACAACTCCGCGACTCCCATCTCCCGCGCTCCAACCCCGTGACTCTCGTCTCCCGCACGCCATCTCGGCGACTCCCGTCGCCCACGCTCCAACTCCGCGACTCTCATCCCCCGCACTCCAACTCCGTGACTCTCGTCGCCCGCACGCCATCTCCGCGACTCCCGTCGCACGCGCTCCAACTCTACACTCTCGTCCCCCGCGCTCCAACTCCGCGACTCTCGTTGCCCGCACGCCATCTCTGCTACTCCTGTCGCCCGCTCTCCAACTCTGCGACTCTCATCCCCCGCGCTCCAACTCCGCGACTCTCGTCGCCCGCACGCCATCTTCGCAACTCCCGTTGCCTGCGCTCTAACTCTGCGACTCTCGTCCCCCGAGCTCCAACTCCGCGACTCTGTCGCCTGCGTACCATCTCCGCGACTCTCATCCCCGGCGTGCTATCTCCCTGACCTTCGTCGCCCGCGTCCCTGCGACAGCTCCACGACTCCCGTCGCCCGTGCTCCAACTCTACGACTCTCGTCGCCCGCGTGCCATCTCTACGACGTTCGTCACCGCACCCGTGCGCCATCGTCATGATACGTGCCCTGGCATTAAGTATTGCTCCGCGACATTCGTCGTCGCCCCCTTGCACCACTTCCATGACATGTGCCCCCGGCACTAAGTATTGTTCCGCGACGTTCGTCGCTGCGCCCTTGTGCCATTCTCATGATGCGTGCCCCCGGCACCAAGAATTGTTCCGCGACATTCGTCGTTGTGCCCTTGCACCATTCTCATGATACGTGACCCCAGCACCAAGTATTGTCTCGCGGGCTTTGTCGCCGCACCCATGCGCCACTTCCATAACATGTGCCCCGCCACCAAGTATATCTCCGCCCGCGCCCGTACGCCACTTCCATAACATGTGCCCCCGCACCAAGTATATCCTCGCAATGTTTGTCGCCTGCGCCCATGCCCCATTGTCATGATACGTGCCCTAGGCACCAAGTATTGTTCCGCGACGTTGGTCGCTGCGCCCTTGCGCCATTCTCATGATGGGTGCCCCCGGCACCAAGTACTATTCCACGACGTTCGTCGCTGCGCCCTTGAGCCATTCTCATGATGCGTGCCCCCGGCACCAAGAATTGTCTCCTGACCTTCGTCGCCGCCCCCATGCGCCATTTCCATAACATGTGCCCCAGCACCAAGTATTGCTCTGCGACGTTCGTCGCAGCGCCAATGCGCCATTGTCATGATATGTGCCCCCGGCACCAAGTATTGTCTCTGCGACTGTCATTGTCGCGCCCACGGGCCACAATCAATGCCTCATGATGTAGGCACCGCGCCCAAGCGCCACAATCATGTTACAGGCCTCCGGGCATCACACTTATTCACCACACCATGCGCCCCCGCCATGGATGTGGAACATCCTTCGACCCACTCTCCGGAGTGTGCAGCATTCCGAGCGCTCCGCTCGTAGTGCTCCGAAATAAGGACCCCTCACTGTGGGATGGGCTTAACGCTATCACCGGCTCCATCAAACTGCGGGATGGGCTTAACGCCATCGTCGACTCAATCAAACTGCGGGATGGGCTTAAAGCCATCGCCGGCTCAATCTAACTGCGGGATGGGCTTAACACCATCGCCGGCTCGATCAAACCGCGGGATGGGCTTAACACCATCGCCTGCTCAATCGAACTGCGGGATGGGCTCACAACCTTAAAGCCATCGCCAGCTCAATCAAACTGCGAGATGGGCTCACAACCTTAAAGCCATCGCCGGCTCAATCATACTGCGAGATGGGCTCACAACCTTAAAGCCATCGCCGGCTCAATCAAACTGCGGGATGGGCTTAAAGCCATTGCCGGCACAATCGCCGGGGGCTCCGGCCCTCGCAGCGGGATGGGCTCACAATACTGAAGCCATCGCCGGCACAACCTTAAAGCCATCAGCATCACACTCGCAGAGGGCTCCGACATGAAGACTTCCCCGCAACGGACTCTAAGCAGCACTGAGCAGCGACCATGCCCACTCATGTTACTGTTGATCGTCGACACCACCAGGGCAATGACCTCGGGTCACTCCGGGATGGGAGCGGGTCCTCGGAGGGCATCTCGCCTAGTCCGCCTGGCAGTTGGCTACAGGTTCAACCCTCACTGCTGTCAGGTTCTATGCTCGTCTCTTGACGCACCTCGTGGGATTCAGTAAGGGCTTGGACTAGTGGCTGGGGCAATGGGCTACTCTGACCATGCTATGGCGGCATGATTAGTCTCCTCAGACAGGCAGAGAGATGTTGCAAGGGCAGGGCATCACGAACTTGGGGACCGACAGTCCAACAGAGAATCAGTACTTTGGACCCCCCTAGCGATGTGTCACTCCCAGGGGATGACACATGTCAACTTATGACACATTCACATTTTTTCCTATAAATAGTGGACTTTGGAGCTTGTTGAAAGATCTTTTTCTCATTTTGGCATTTTCACTTTCTCTCTCTAAAAAGTCGTTCTCTCTAGAATTCTAGTGAGAGAAACACATTTGGACTTCTGTCACCGGACCCTTAACGTGGCACCCTCGACATGGACTGTCGACTGCCGGCCCTATTCGTCGTCGCCCTGCCTGCGCGGCTCAACCAGCCCTCGCGACCTGTCTGGGGAGTCTTGCTCTCAGCCCTGACTCTATCCTTGCTGTCTCCCACTTTGCCTACCTGGAAGCTGACTTAGACTGCATCCTTTGTGGCACCTCCGCGTAGCAGCGAACCCTTTTTCCTGGGCAACATTTTGGCGACTCCGCTGGGGAGGTGAGCATTGTATTGCAGTCTGCATATCTTCCAGACTTATGCACCATGCATGTGCAACGGAGAGCTACAAGGCATTCCTTACCTGACACACCCAAGCAACCATGCCTCAGCAACATATGGCTACCAGAACTACCAGTCATATCCTCTGCCCAGCCATCGAGAGGCCGTCATTTCCAGACTTGGAGAATTTTCAAGCTAACATTTTTCTACTGGCACCACCCTTGGTTCTATGTCCCACTTCATTGGGGGCTTCACCCCTTGCCTACCCCAAGCAAGCCAAGTTCTCTACCCCTTCTGCATGCCTTTCATTGCAGCGACTTGGTACGTGGTGCACGGGGTGGCTCAAGCCACGCTACTAAGTCTCAACTCCGTCAACCGACATCCCCTCAGGCCGTGCGACCTCATGGGCATGCACGCAACACGTCTTGCCAACCCTCCCATGCCTCTGTCACTCAGTCAGTCGTCGATGCCGACGCACCGCAGAGCTCCACTCTCCATTTTCAACACTTGGAAAAAAAAATTCTTCATTTTTCACTGTCGGGTCACCACCCCTCGCGGCCTCCCTCGGAGCCCTTGCCCGAGCTCAACTCTTCGACATTTTTCTTCATTTTCTGCAGTCAAGTCACCACCCCTTGCGACCTCTCTCGGAGCCCTTGCCCGAGGTCAACACTTAGAAAATTTTCTTCGTTTTTCGCGGTCGGGTCATCCCCACACGGCTTCACTCGGCACCCTATTCACTCTTCAACACTTAGAAAAAATTCTTCATTTTTCGCGATCGGGTCACCACCCCCCGCGGCCTCCCTCGGAGCCCTTCACCCTCTTTTCAACTCTTAGAACAAATTCTTCATTTTTCGCAGTCAGGTCACCACCCCTCGCGGCCTCCCTCAGAGCCCTTGCCCCGAGCACAACTCTTAGACATTTTTCTTTATTTTTTGGAGTCGGGTCACCACCCCTCGCGACCTCTCTCAGAGCCTTTGCCCGAGGTCAACACTTAGAAAAATTTCTACATTTTTCGCGATCGGGCCATCACCCCCGCGGCTTCACTCGGCTCCTTCTTCACTCTTCAACACTTAGAAAAATTTCTTCATTTTTCGCAGTCGGGTCATCACCCTCAGCGGTCTCCCTCGGCACCCTTGCTCCAGCTCAATAATTAGCAAAATTTTTCAACACTTGGAATTTTTTCCCCCACCTCCCTCGCACCCTACCTGCTCGCAGTCGGGTCATCACTTTCTCATCCTCATCCTCATTCTACACTTAGAATCTTTTCATTAAAATTTTCACCCTTTGGTGCTCTCCCCAGCGCTTAGAAAATTTTCAACCAAAATTTTTTCATATATCTCCCCTCCGTCCCCTCTCCCTCTTCCTTCCACTTTGAAGAGTTTCTTCATCAAAAGAAAATTTTCATACCCCTCTCATGCTATTTATATAGATGTTGAAAAATCTATTTGGGCTTTGGAAAAAAAATTGAAATTCAAATTCAATTTTCAAAGTCAAAATCAAAAGAAATCAAGAAGAGGCAGAACCCTTCCAACAAAGGGCCCCGACCCGCGCCTGCCCCGCCTTGTTTCCCCTCTTTTCACTCAGTTCCCAACGGTCAACCCGTCCACCCGAACCGACCCGTACCCCGACCCGGATGCCAGAACCCTAATCTCTTTGGGCTTTGCAAAAAAAAAAATTCAAATTCAAATTCAATTTCAAAGTCAAAATCAAAATATCCAAGTGGGCAGAACCCACCCGCAAAGGCCCTGACCCGCGCTTGCCCCGCACCGTTTCCCCTCTTTTCATTCAGCTTCCAACAGGTCAACCCGCCCGTTTACCCGACCGCTCCGACCCGTATCCCAGAAACCCTAACCAGCAAAAAAAACCCTAATTTCCTTCATCTTCTCCTAGCGCCGCAACCCTCCTTCCGCCGCCGAGCCATCTTCGGCAGCACCCATCTCGGCCTTCGCCTTCCACCGGCTGACCCTTCCTAGCGTAGCCACTCCTCCCACTGACCCCCTCCCCCTCAGCCCTCCCTCTCCTCTCCCCCCAACCCCGTATGCCCCACGACGCCATGGCTGGCCATTGCCACCGCCGACCCCCTCTTCCCCTTGGCCATTTTCTGCTTTGGCCGTTCTCCCCGCCAACCCACCAGGCTGACCCAACCACCCTGCCGACCCCCTAACTATTCTGACCCCCCCTCTCTCTTCCTCTCCCCCAACCCCGTAATCCAGCCAACAATGGGCGACAGCCACGATCCTTTGCCATTTTCCCTCAACCTTCGGCCATTCTCACCACCAAGCAATTGGCCGACCCCCTACCCCGCCGACCCCCCTTGGCCGACCCCACCCCTCTTCAACCACCCTTGGCTTATGCCACATTCCACTTCTAAGCTTCGGAGGTCATAGCCACACTCACCAACCTTCGGCCACCCTCACTCAAGGCCACACCTCAAGGCCACACCTTCGGCCCTTACCCATCGCACCAACACAATCACCTTCACACCAAGGCATCCACCCACGTTGGCTGAACAACCTCACCATCACCAAACACCGTCCTCCAACATCACTCCTTGGTACGTAGGTGGTGCGCAAGGCAGCTCGCACCACCTACCCCTCTCGTTCATTGTTCAGCACCGATCATTGCTCGTTGCCCATCGCCCGGGTGATATCTCCGCTACCCAGTAGCCCGGGCGCCGTCTCCACGACGCTCGTCGCCTATCGCCCGGGCGCCATCTTCGTGACCCCCGTCGCCAGCGCCTATGCAAAACTTCCACGACCCTCGTTGCCCATCGCCCAGTGGCTATCTCCACGACCCTTGTCGCCCGTAGTCCAGAAGTCCTCTTCGCGACCCCCATCGCTCGACACTCGTCGCTCGAGCCCCCAACTCTTCACCTTCGTCACTCAAAGACGATGTCAACAACGTTCTGGCCAAAATAACATCAACATCTTGCTAAATGTTTATGCGTGCGGTGCCCGCTCGTGTTGCCCCTCCGTGCACACCACACGTAGGGGGTTATGTTCCCACCCTATCTTGGCTACACCTATAGGCCCACTAGATGTCCCAATTCTCATGACATGTCGGATCATTCAACGGTCAACTTTTTAACGCTCACAGGCCGGTCAAAGCGTCACATAATCAAGTCACCTGCATTTTTCCTTTGAGAAGCAACCTTGGTGTGCCTTCCCCCTTAAGGGGGTCGGCCACCTACCTTGACGACCGACGACTGTCGCTCACGGTCGCACGCCATAGTCGCAATAACCTTCGCTCGCAGCCACACTCTGTCACTGCGACGATCGTTCGCTAGTCCTCGCGCTCCAACTCCGCGACTCTCGTCTCTCGCGCGCCATATCCGCGACTCTAGTCGCCCAAGCGCCATCTCTGCGATCTTCGTCACCCGCGTCCGCGCGACCGCTATGCGACTCCTGTCGCCCGCGCTCCAACTCCGTGACTCTCGTCGCTCGCGTGCCATCTCCGCGACTCTAGTTGCCCATATGCCATCTTTGCGACCTTCGTCGCCCATGTCCACGTGACAACTCTGCGACTCCCGTCACCCGCACTCCCACTCCGCGACTCTCGTCGCTAGTACGCCATCTCCGCGACTCTCGTCGCCCGCGCACCATCTCCCCGACCTTCGTCGCCTGTATCCCTGCAATAGCTCCGCGACTCTCGTCACCTGCACGCCATCTCCACGATGTTTGTCGCCGCACCCGTGCGCCATCGTCATGATACGTGCCCTGGCACTATGTATTGCTCTGCAACATTCGTCGTCACCCCCGTGCACCACTTCCATGACATGTGCCCCCGGCACTAAGTATTGTTCCGCGACGTTCGTCGCTGCGCCCTTGTGCCATTCTCATGATGCGTGCCCCCGGCACTAAGTATTGTTCCGTGACGTTCATCGTTGTGCCCTTGCGCCATTCTCATGATGCGTGCCCCCAGCACCAAGTATTGTCTCACAACCTTCGTTATCCCGCCCATGCGCCACTTCCATAACATGTGCCCCGGCACCGTCGTCGCGCCCGTACTCCACTTCCATAACATGTGCCCCGACACCAAGTATATCCCCGCGACATTCGTCGCCTACGCCCGTGCGCCATTGTCATGATAAATCCCCTGGCACCAAGTATTGTTCCACGACGTTCGTCGCTACGCCCTTGCGCCATTCTCATGATGAGTGCCCTCGGCACCAAGTACTGTTCCACGACGTTTGTCGCTGTGCCCTTGCGCCATTCTCATGTTGCATGCCCCCGGCACCAAGAATTGTCTCGCGACCTTTGTCGCCGTGCCCATGCGCCACTTCCCTAACATGTGCCTTGGCATCAATTATTGCTCCACGATGTTCGTCGCCGCGCCAATGCACCATCGTCATGATACGTGTCCCCGACACCAAGTATTGTCTCTGCGACGGTCGTCGCCACACCCACGTGCCACAATTAATGCCTGGTGATGTAGGCACCATGCCCAAGCACCACAATCATGTACTGGCCTCTAGGCATCACACTTATTCACCACACCATGCGCCCCCGCCATGGACGTGGAACATGCTTCTACCCACTCTCCAGAGTGTGCAGCATTCTGAGGGCTCCGCTCGTAGTGCTTCGGCACAAGGACCCCTCACTGCGGGATGGGCTTAACGCTATCGCCGGCTCAATCAAACTATGGGATGGGCTTAACGCCATCGTCGGTTCAATCAAACTGCGGGATGGGCTCACAACCTTAAAGTCATCGCCGGCTCAATCAAACTACGGGTTGGGCTCACAACCTTAAAGCCATCGCCGACTTAATCAAACTGCGGGATGGGCTTAACGCCATCGCTGGCTCTATCAAACTACGGGATGGGCTTAGCGCCATCGCCAGCTCAATCAAACTCCGGGATAGGCTTAAAGCCATCGCCGGCTCAATCAAACTGCGGGATGGGCTTAACGCCATCGCTGGCTTAATCAAACTACAGGATGGACTGAATCAAACTGCGGGATGGGCTTAACGCCATCGCTGGCTTAATCAAACTACAGGATGGACTGAATCAAACTGCGGGATGGGCTTAACGCCCTCGCCAGCTCATTCAAACTACAGGATGGGCTCACAACCTTAAAACCATCGCTGGCTCAATCAAACTGCAGGATGGGCTTAAAGCCATCGCCAGCACAATCACCGGGGGCTATGGCCCTCGCAGCGGGATGGGCTCACAATACTGAAGCCATTGCTGGCACAACCTTAAAGCCATCAGCATCACACTCGTAGAGGGCTTCGACACGAAGACTTCCTCGCAACAGACTCTAAGCACTGAGTGGCGACCATGCCCAATCATGTTACTGTTGATCGTCGACACCACTAGGGCAATGACCGCCGGGTCACTCCGGGACGGGAGCAGGTCCTCGGAGGGCATCACGCCTAGTCCGCCTTGTAGTTGGCTACAGGGGCAACCATCACCGCTGTCAGATTCTCTGTTCATCTCTTGACACACCTCGTGGGATTTAGTAAGGGCTTGGACTGGTGGCTAGGGCAACGGGCTATTTTGACCATGCTACGGTGGCATGATCAGTCTCCTCAGACAGGCAGAGAAATGTTGCAAGGGCAGGGTCGCATGAACTTGGGGACCACAGTCCAATGAAGAATCAGTACTTTGGACCCCCTTGTGATGTGTCGCTCCCAGGGGATGACACATGTCAACTTATGACACATTCACATTTTTGCCTATAAATAGTTGACTTTGGAGCTTGTTCAAAGATCTTTTTCTCATTTTGGCATTTTCACTTTCTCTCTCTAAAAAGCCGTTCTCTCTAGAATTCTAGTGAGAAAAACACATTTGGACTTTTGTCACCGGACCCTTGACGCGGCACCCTCGACACAGACTGTCGACCGCCGGCCCTATTCGTCGTCGCCCTGCCTGCGCGGCTCTGCCAGCGCTCGCGACCTGTTTGGGGAGTCTTGCTCTTAGCCCTTACTCTATCCTTGTTGTCTCCCACTTTGCCTACCTAGAAGCTGACTCAAACTGCATCCTTTGTGGCACCTCCGCATAGCAGCGAACCCCTTTTCCTGGGCAATATATACTTTTGGGATTAGATGATCCTACTTAAATTTGGGCTTTAGCTTGACCCATTTATAAAGTTAGAGGAATTTGGGACATCATAGATATTTTGCAATTCTTATTGTTTTAGGAATTCAATTACATTCCTTTAAGGCTAATGACTTATGTATTATAATCCGTTGGAGCACCACAAACTTGAGAAGAGCCTTCAAGGAATCTTTAGGAAGAACACTCTTGAGATTTTGGTGATCACATTGAGGTAAGACCTTATTTTGATATTGGGATTGAGGTTTGTGATCAGAAACGCATAAGCTATTGTGATTGATGGAGTCTAATTGAAACTTTGGGTATTATTATATTAGGATTTGGTTTTTTGAAAAAAATTGTTTGAAAAGATCAAGACTTGGAGTTGATTTACGCAATTGAGGTAAGGGTTTTCTCACACATTTACCCCATCTGAATTCTGATTATCGATCCGTTCATCAATTGATATGTTGTTTAAATAGATCTATTGATTCTTTAGAACCCTAATTACATTCTTGATCGTTACGCTAAATAGTTCTTTGTAATTCTGATTATTGACTTTGATTCGTGATCTTTTTGTTGTAAATCTTTATAGCAAATTCAAGAGTCCGTAACTTTGTCGTTCCTTAGCCAATTTTAGTGTTCTTACACTTTTTGTAAACCTCAAATAGTTTACTACAACTTTGTAGTTTTGGAGTTTCCGAAATTCCAAGTGATCAATATTCAAAAATAGACTTGAACATTGTTATGCTTATATTTCTGCCAATTCAGGTCAGCCAATTTCGATTTGTTGTATCTTATTTGTTTCTCCTTGGTTTTTAATGATCTTGAACATTATGAAATTCTTGAAGAGTCTTCTTAAACTTTTTAGTTTAAGGTTTTATCAGAATCCATTTGGTTCTTGGTCAAAATTGAGTTTGAAAGTTATTTATCAGTGCAGACTTTTTTATTTTTAACACTGTAAATCAGTCCATTTCGATTTGTTCTATCGCCTTTGTTTCTCTTTGGTTTTTCATGATTATAGACAATCTGGAAACCTTAAAGAGTCCTCTTAAACTTCTTTGTTTTGTGTTTTATCATAATCTATCTATTTCCTAATCAAAATTTAGTTTGAAAGTTATTCATCAGTGCAAAAGTTGTTGTTTGACACTGCAAATCGGCTTACTTTGACTTACTTCATTTTATTCGTTTCTTATCCGTTTTTGATGATCTTAGACATTACAGAAACAGTAACGAATCCTCTTCCTTTGAGTTTTCTTAGAATTCATCGATTTTATTGTTGAAGTTAGCCCTTGACTAAAACTATTCTGCGTAGAATAGTGTAAACGAGAATGACTTTGTCAGCTTCAAACTCTTGGTGTTTATTAAGTTGATTTGGTATATGTTTTTATAAGCTGGCGAGCCATGTCATAGTGTATGTGACTTATCTCTTTCTGACTTACCCAAGTGGATTGGAACGTGGGCTAGCTCAGCGGGATGGGCTAGCTCAGCGGGATGGGCTAGAGATCGCGACCTTAATTTTTAAAACTTGTCTCACATGTCAGTGTGGCACTCGTGACAATTCTTAATGGCTCCAGTGGTCTTCGTCGTTGTACTCATTGAACATTTGAATTTTGATATCTGATCTATTTGAAGAAGTTTTCGAACATATCTGAAGTATTATTGAATTCACTAAAGTCATTTTGAAGTATAAGTTATCTTTATCAGAACTTGTGAAAACGTTTCGAACTTAAATTTGTATCGTTTTAAACACATCGAAACCTTTTGACCGCTGTAAATTTAGTTGTATATGATAATTCCTTACTTTAAGGTTGCATTGTCTACCGATACGAGCTATTTGATCTTGTTGCTAATCTGATTTCTGAATTGAAAGTTTGTGCATTGGTTTTGGGTATTCGCCATGCACCTTGGAATCGTACTTTATCACCTCCAAGTACTACTATCGATATAGCGTACTTTGTACCTGTGGGTGGGTGTGTGCGATTATCTTTACTGGGCTTTGTGCTCACCCCCTTACTTTCAGGTTATCAAGCAGTGTTTGGAATTGTACAGAGGATTCTAAGGCATGGCTAAGTAAGAAGCTTTTTAGGGAAGGATTTTTCTTTTATATTTATTGTACGATTAGATTTGGCTTTAGATTTTATTTTGAGCTCTGTGTAGGAGTTATTGAGGTCAATGTAATAGTTTTAAGCTGGTGTGACATTTATTGATGTTTCTTGGAAACTTATTCTTAGATGTTCTGAATACCCAATTGAGAGAGTTTTGGATATTTTGAGGTTTTCTGATTTTGTTTATTTGAAATTAACGTTCCAAAAAAAAATTGAGGTGTTAAATAAAATAGGGTTTTGATGTGTTTTCCAGATTTTTTTCGGCTGCCAAGAATCCCCAGGGGTATTTTGATAATTTATCCTATAAAAGGTATTTTTGGATAAATTTACATACTTAGATATTTTAGTAATTCTATTTACGGAAAGGCAGTTTTGGTGATTTAAGTATGAGAGGGGTATTTTGCTAATTTTATACATAAGAAGCATTTTGGTAATTTTACATACCCGGTAAGGGGACCGTTCTGGGAGTATGCGTGACTCAGTATTGAATTCATAATATTATAGTATATCTTGTATACTAATAATTGGATTGTTCCGTTTAGGTTGAAGTAACAGACTTTACGGTTAGACTAACTTACACTACAAAAAAGGGATTTTCGGTGACGCTTAATTTCTAACGCTTAAAGAAATGTCAAAAAATAGTTATAATTTGCAACACTTCTTTTGTAACATCGAATAATTTACGACACAAGTACTAATGTGTCGCAAAGTTTCCTATGTTTTAATACATGCCACTTTGTAAGTGTCGCTTTACTCATTCGAGACACTAAATAAACGTCACTTACTAACATGTCGCTTTATAGGAACACTTAAAATAAAATGCCATAAATCTTATATGCTAAACGACGATGTTCTACCATTTCTATCTTTTCATCTTTTACACATAGTACATGAATAAACGCCGGGAACCAAAAATATTCTATGGGAAATCTCTAGCGCCAAAATTTTTGTCCCCGTTCATCTTCTCCAAACTCTCTCCCCAAATCGTTGTTGCTTGATTTGCCTCTCCCCAAAATAAGCCTCACAAAACTTAATAAATTCTGGCCTCCAGTTGATTTAGCGGTCTTTTCTTGCCTGAGGTGGTTCAAGACCGCCACTGCCCGGATCCTCTCTTCTTACCTAATCGCGCTATCTTGCAGCAAGTACTTTTTTTCTGATCTCAATTTGTTATAAATGCTTGGACAATGACATGTTCTGCAATTTCGATTCGATTTCAGCAATGTGTGTTAAGGTTCACCACTGTCTCTTCATTTTCGTTATAGCAATTTTTTGGATGTCTTGCATTCATTGCATTTAATATCTTGCCAGCATGTATTGTGTAACTAATCGTACTTGATATGATCTTTTGCGTTCCTTAATTTGTGCCTCATGCTGCTGGTTTTGTTCCTGATATATTACCCGTGACGTTGTGGAGTTCATGTAGACACCAAAAAATTATTTTTACTGATCAAGAGTAAATAATTTAGTGTCAAAACAATTATTCAACATCGCAAAAAATACGGGTCAAAATGCTGACTTGGAGCCAAGCAAAAGAACGGGCTCGAACTAAAGTTAAATTTGAAGAACCAGTCCAGATAAAATTATACAGTCTAGCCCATGGTATTGCTACCAGAAAAGTCAAATTTGACTAAAATCATTCCTAAATTAAGTGGAGATAGATATCTATTTAATTGAAGAGCTCAGATAATTAAGTGGAGAAAAATCTCCTTAATTACAAAGTTAAAACTCAAATCACGAGTTTTCCAAATTTAAGCGTACCATCTTGCCTATAAATAGAGGGCTTGAGATAGAGGAAAAGGACACACACAGGGTCTCCGCGATCAAAGCCTAAGCTCCGCCGAAACGCTGTCGTCTTGCGGGTTGTACTTCACTTGAAGACAATATGCACTAACGTCGTACCGTTCTTCAATCGAGCATTTTCAAGTCACGAAGATCGATTTCTTTTTCACCTCATATCGAAGAAGAATTTGCCTTCAACATCAGTGATCCTACAAGTCAAGGATCCACATACTTGTTCGGGATAAAGTTTTGAAAGCCCTCGACCCTCGAGCAAGCACCGCTTCAACAATCTTTCAATCGTGAAGATTGAAGAAGCCAAAATCCACGTTTCAAGATCAAGCTATTTCAGCCATTGGATCGTGACCAAATCGGAGATCGAATAAGAGGATTTACATTTATTATGTAAAAATTACAAAGTGGTGTAACCTTTAATTTAACTTTGATAAATTGAATTTTGTGCAATTATTTCTTGTCTTGCAATTTAGACACGAAATTTGTGAGTACAAATTTCTGGCACACCCGGTGGGACCACTCTGCCTCTCATCTCCTTCTCCATAAGAAGATAATCAAAGCCTCCACTACACGTCAATGGCGTCAAATACTTCTGAGCATCATTTCACCTTGCCGGTTATGATGACTAGTGCCATTTCGCTTGAAGAGCAACTGGCAGCTATGTCTTGTGCAATTGAAAAATTGACAAAGACGGTAGAGGAAAAAGATCTTCAAATTGCAAACTTGATAAACAAGTTGGAATCGAAGAAGGGTGAAGAATCAAAGTCAGTCAACATGGATGATGTAGACGAGGCTCTCAAGCAAGCTAATACCAACGAGCATCCAGATGCATCCACCTCTTGCAGATATAAAAATAAAGAGACCAAGTCCATCTCTGCCGCTTCTCTAACTGTCCAGCAGTTGCAAGACATGATAGCAAGCACAATCAGGGTCCACTATGGAGGACCGTCTCATGACACTCTCATGTACTCGAAGCCTCATACAAAGAGAATCGACGACATGAGGATGCCAATCGGGTATCAACCGCCTAAGTTTCAATAGTTTGGTGGAAAAGGGCAACCCAAGGCAACACATCGCCTATTTCATCAAGACTTACAATGATGCTAGAACAAAAGGGACCTCCTTGTGAAGCAGTTCGTCTGATCTCTCAAGGAGAACGCCTTTGATTGGTATACGGACTTGGAACCCGAGTCAATAGACTGTTGGGAAGAAATGGAGCGAGAATTTTAAAATCGCTTCTATAGCACCCGCCGCTCTGTGAATATGATGGAACTCACAAATACGAAGCAACAAAACGAAGAGCCTATAGTGGATTACATCAACAGGTGGCGAGCCTTGAGCTTGGATTCTAAAGAAAGAATATCTGAAGCCTCTACTATGGAAATGTGTATGCAAGGCATGCATTAGGGGTTGTTGTACATCCTTCAAGGTAATAGACCATCTACCTTTGAGGAGTTGACAACACGAGGCCACAACATGGAGATCACGATAGCGAGCTATGGTGGAAATAACCCACTAATAGGTGACTCAAGTGAAGAAGACAACGAAGCAAAATGGAGGTGGGGTTCAAAAGCAGCCACAGAAGATTCGATGGTTGTCACTACAACTCCACTAAAGACCTCCAACAAACACAAAAAAGAGAAACAAGACAAGAAGAAAAATCAACCCTAAGGGAGAGAAAGTTAATGGCCAAGGTTGAAAGAGTTAGAGCAAAAAGTCTATCCTTTTTCAGACTCAAAAGTCTCAGGGATACTAGACTTCCTACTTGAACATAAGCTTATTGATCTCTCTAAGTTAAAATGCACGAAATAGGTGGGGCAGGATAACAACCCGAGGTACTACAAGTACCACTGGCTCATCAATTATCCTGCCGAAAAGTGCTTCACGCTCAAGGAGGTAATTATGGACTTGTTTAAAAAGGGCAAAATCCATCTAGATGATGAGGAAGTTGAAGAATCAAACAACACTTCGGTAATCTTTGGGGCTGTAATCTCTTCAGCTTCTTGTCAGTGACAAGAGAACTGATCACCTAAGGCCTCCATGTTGGGGGCATCCAGAGCTTGAAAGATCCCCCAAAATACTCAGCATCCCTTTAAAGCCCCTCAAAATGTAAAGAGGTCAAGCCTTCAGAAGGGATGCACTTAAATCATATCCAAGATCAAGCTCTATGACCCTTGGGTATTAAAAAAAATAAAAAAAAATCAGAGTTATGTTGTTTCATCCGACCAAGCTTCAAGCCCGGATTCGAAAGTCAATGTCGCATCGTCTGGTTGAAGATCAAGCACTAAAGCTCTTCAACTAGCTGCAAATCGTCTTCATTTGATCTGGTTGGAGATCAAGCTCTGAAGCTCTTCAACTAGCTGCAAATCTTCTTCATTCAATCAAGCTCGATGCCCAAAGTGAATGCCAAAATCAAAGATCACAGCTCCTCAACACGAGCCAAAACTGCATTAACAGAGCTCCTCAACACGAGCCAAAACTGCAAGATCAAAGCTTCTCACCACGGGCCTAAAATTGCAAGATCAAAGATACACGAACAACGCTCTTCAACACGAGCGTAAACTGCAAGATCAACGCTCCTCAACATGACCTTAAATTGCAAGATCAATCAATGCTTCACGACACGAGCGTAAACTGCAAGATCAACGCTCCTCAGCACGAGCTTAAACTGTAAGATCAATCAACACTCCACGGCATGAGCCTAAACTGCAAGATCAACGCTCCTCAGCATGAGCTTAAACTATAAGATCAATCAACACTCCACGGCATGAGCCTAAACTACAAGATCAACGCTCCTCAGTACGAGCTTAAACTGCAAGATCAATCAACGCTCCTCAGAACGAGCTTAAACTGCACGATCAACGCTCCTCGACACGAGCCTAAGCTACAAGATCAACTCAACGCTCCTCAGCACGGGCTTAAACTGCACGAACAACAGTCCTCAACACATGTTTAAACTGCAATATCAATGCTCTTGGCCCACACGAGCTAAAACTGTGAATGGCCCGACAATTAAAAAAAACAATAACAGTCTATGATAAAGTACTAATTAGTCTTTCATCCACAATCACAAGGACGCGTCAAATGCACTTCTGGAACCAATCAGAAAGGTCTCACTACAGTTGGGCCCAGGATGCCAGTCAACAAAGGACTCGCACAGGAGGGAAAAGTCCACGTGCGAGATGTGTCGAGTGCATTTCTTGTCACGACCTGAACCCACGGGCAGGCCCGCGAGCTAGGCACGTGACCGACCGCAGACCCAATGGACTCAAATCAAGGGCTCTGCCAGGCCTTATTTAAACTTATCAACAATTCTAAAATCATGCATTAACTAACACCATAATATGACTTCTAAAACGTCCTTACAGATCTCCCCAAAATTATCTCTACTAAATTCGTCCATAATGACTGATATAATTTATTTAAAGGAAACCTCATGGAGTTAAGCTACAAACAATTCTAGAAATAAACCAGTAGTATCATAATTTCTCAAGGAACTTAATTCAGCCTCCTAACAAGCATCTCCCGCGGCTTCATTCTCATTTCCCTCGCAATACTCATGTTCATCTAGTTGATCGCCTGAAAACATTTATAAAACGGGGTGAGCTTGGGGCTCAGTAAGTACACATACCACATTCCTAAAATAGGTTTTGGGATTCATAAAAGCATACCATGGTTTTTCTTCGATTTAAAACTGGTAAACATTTTCATAAGAGTTATTATACATATATCTACTTTATGAAAGCAATTCATCCAAGATTCATCGTAACGATGCATGACATCAAGAAGGCTCATTAACAACTATCACAGTTCATCATAACATAGGTATGCTGCGGTCAGCGTACATTTCCCCCTGACTAGGGCCCACAATCCCTACTCCACCCATGATAAATATTATTCGGTCAGGGTATGCGCCCCTGACTAGGGCCCACAATCCCTCCTTCGTCCGGGATACATATTGGTGTGGACGCAAGGGCGCCCCACGAGCAACAGTACTGTGTGTCAACGTATCGTCCCGTTGACCAGGACCCAACAATCCAACTTTCTCCCGTGGATATGGGGCGTAACAACCAAGCCAGAATACCGTCTCATTCAACATATATGAGCCAACTTAAAAACAATCCTCATAGAAAATATTCCATGGCATTTCTGTTGTATTTTATCATCAAACAATTTACACAAAAGCAGTAGCATGCAAAAGGCTTTAAACTTTTAATTAACAATTCATTTGTACATATACATAGATGGAAAACGGGGTATACGGATGAATATGGCAGGAGTACTTACCTCGCTGAATAACTGCTTTTGGTATTTGCTCAAGTGCCGGCCCTAGCTCTTGACTATCAAAACCTAAATAAGAAATCATATGAATGTCATTTATTGTCGCTCGAGCATGTTTAAGTATTTAGGTTTCTTTTAAATGAGTAAAATTTTAGCCGACCGTCCCTCGACTTTTGTATAATTATCTATTTGCCCCCAATGCCTAAAGTACCTTATCCCCCTAGATATAACCTAAAAGAGTCCTTTTTAAAACACTGGTGGGTATTTTGAACATGAATGGGGTCGCTCTGTAAATTTCTCGCTCGGAACCCTAAACTGCTCATTCAATTGAGCGCCAATGCTCAAACCCCAAAAATATAACAAACGGCACTGGAATGCCCCAACATTTCAGACACTCAAGCGTCACCATCATTTTAGATTACTATAAAATTCTAGGTTAAAAATAATTTTATTTACTATGTTAATTAATTCAAAAGTCTATTTTTAAAAAAAAATTGTTTGAGACACTTCCCATGCCCAAAACAATCTGAGAAAATTCCACGTCGAAGGTTTTACAAAAATAAGGGAAGTTTTAGTTTTATATTTTGCCTAAATCTATTCAAAAATGGTCTTTAAAAATAGTTTAGTAAACTATTGTAATAGTAGGACGTTACGCGATTGCCGATCGAGCGTTACGTTGCTAACGGTGCTAAAAATACAAATGACTTTAAAGATTTTTGAAACTTTATAAACTACCTTATCTTAGCTATATAAGATTATCATAGGAGTTTCAAAATTTAATAACTTAATTTACTATTCTAAAATACATTGAAGTCTCTGTCACGAATAAAATTTATTAACATGCTTCCCCAGCTCCGAAAAATCTAAAATTTTTATTGTGTATAGGTCTTGCAAAATTAACATAAGTCACTTCTTTGAGTTTTGTCCAAATAATTTTCTAGATATATTTTAAAAATTCGAATAGAGACTGCTGGAATAAGATAACTTTTTAGCGACACTTTTGAGTCTAATTTTAAAACATAACATTTTCCACTCTCGCTACAGTCTTCTTCTTCTTCACGCCTACCCAGTACTGTTCTTACGTGAAATCACTTCAACCACAATACCCATTAGCCTGCCTTCCCTTCACCTTTCTATATAACACATGGAATAACACTCCCATCCCCATTTAAACACACACTTGAATGCATAACTCACATATACCCTCATCTGTATGGTTGTCTTGGCAGCCCAAGAACTCACAGAATCATAGGCGACACACACAGAGCACCATGACTACATGCCCACCATGGCAACTCACTATTTCTTCTCACATACACACACTCATGCGAACACCATCACTAAGGGTTACAAACCAATACACATACCACTCAACACCCATTTTCATTGCGCTGTAACCCCCATTTCCATTGCGCTTTAACCCCCATTTCCATTAAAAATTCTCTTTTGTTTCTTTTCTTTTCATGAATCAATCATACACATAAATAATGCATGCAGCCATGGCAGCCTCTCTTTGCTGCTTATACATTAATCTCATGCACACAAAACACACATATTCACCCTAATAGTCACATACCAACATACCCACCACTCAACACTCCTTCCATGTACACGCCTCATCATCCTTGCCAACCTACAGCAACATCATCAACTTATACACCATCAAAGTACCCAGTACCAGCACACCTCCGCTACTGCCTTACGTCAGTTCATTTCCTTCCCCAGTTTCGTTTCTCTCTTGCTGTTACACTCACCCCGCCATCTCATCCAAGAAATATTACACTACAAAATTTCCCATCTATTTTCCCAGTGTAGTCCCGATATACAAGACATACTCACTCGACACTACATCGCAGGTTTCTCTCTCTCTCTCTCTCTCTCTCTCTCTCACCATCACCCACCATCCCCATACCGTGGCCATCATCCACGGCACAATGTACCACGGTTGCCCCTTTTATCCTCATCTAGTTCACGCCACAGGAATACCCACACGACCATCAAACTACACAGCAACACCACCGTTATTCTCCGCCAGTCCCCTTCCCCTTTTTCTCTCAAATTCTCCCACAACAATAGCCATGACCCTCTGAACCCATGTAGTTTGCACCCAGATAAGTGTATGTATATAACCATTAAACATAAATCTTACCGGAAGAGATGAATCGATTGTCGGTAAATCTGCTAGCTTCCTTCTTTCCCTTAGCATCCTTTTCTCTCTAAACCGGGCTCCAGAAGAGAAGGACAAGAATGGTGATGCGGCTGCTCCCTCACGATGTATGTATATATATGTAACCCTAAATCGTGTAATTACCATAAACCTCTTCCATTTCATGAGTCATTTAAATTCTACCTGGAACATCTATTATTACGTAATTCCCAATATCGTTATTTTATAAATGATTAACGTAGTAAAAGAATTTAACGGTTTATTACCTAACCCCGCTACACTAATTCATAACTAAAAGTTGCTAATAAAATATCGATGCTAACCATATGTATAAAATTGTCGCTAAAGGTTTTTAGAAAAAATACCAGTTAACGCTAATCCTTGCCAAAGACTTTAATCAATATCAATAATATATGTTCGTTAAATTTTTTCTTATGATTCTAAACTTGTCGCTATAAGATTTAAAGGAACATCACTAATAGAAATTGTCGCTAAAGTAATAACAACGGGCTAACCCTAGATTCGGGATATTACATTTCTGGAGCTAGCTGGCGGAATGATACTGAAGTCGCGTTCATAATGCTAGTCAACAGAGGACTCGCACAGAAGGGAAAGTCCACGTGCGAGATGTGTCGAGCGCATTCTTAGAGCAAGCTGGTGGAATCATACTACTGTCGTGGTCATAATGTTGGTCAACAGAGGACTCACACAGGATGGAAAGTTCACGTGCGAGACGTGTCGAGCGCATTTCTAGAGCTAGCTGGTGGAGACATGCTGCAGGTGCATCCAGAATGCAGGTCAACAAAGGACTCGCACATGAGGGTAAGTCCACGTGCGAGACGTGTCAAGTGCATTTCTGAGGACGGTCGGAGAAGCCTTGTTGTTGTTGGGTCCAGGGTGTGGGTCAACAGAAGACTTGCACAGTAGGGAAAGTCCACGTGCGAGACATGTCGAGCACATTTCTAGAGGCAGTCAAATGAGTTTTGCTTCGATCATGTCCAAAATGCAGGTCAACAGAGGACTCGTACAGGAAGGAAAGTCCACGTGCGAGACATGTTGAGCACATTTCTAGAGGCAGTCAAATGAGTCTTGCTTCGATCATGTCCAAAATGCAGGTCAACAGAGGACTCGTACAGGAAGGAAAGTCCACGTGCGAGACATGTTGAGCACATTTCTAGAGGCAGTCAAATAAGTCTTGCTTCGATCGAGTCCAAAATGCAGGTCAATAGAGGACTCGCACATGAGGGAAAGTCCACGTGCGAGACATGTTGAGCACATTTCTAGAGGCAGTCAAATAAGTCTTGCTGCAGTCACGCTCATAAATACAGGTTAACAGAGGACTCGCATAGGAGGGAAAGTCCACGTACGAGACATGTTGAGCGCATTTCTAGGAGCCTCGCAACGGTCACATTCATTAGGTCGACAAATAACCTGCACACACAAAAAACCAAGATGCAAGTCATGTAGAATGAGTCTTCCAAGCAGTTCGATAAGCAATACGTCTTTACATATGTTTCAACAGCACTACACTGAATAACGCATCGGCAGTGGCAAGAGGAGAAGTTTGTTTCCAGGCATAAAAAAAAGCTTGAAAAATAAAACAACCTACTTGAAAAAAAAAAGAGACAAGAAAAGAAAAAGCGGTTAAGAAAAGTCAAAAAACATAAGAGAAAAAGAAAAGTGGTCCACAAAAGAAACAAAAAGGAGAAAAGAACCAGAAGAGGAAAGCTGGAAGAGAAGAAAAAAAAGACGGAAGAGCGGAAGCTGCGGCGCAGGACAACGCCGATAATGATCTCAACAAGTGCCTGCAGGAGCATCAGGGAAAATAGGCGAAAGCTAGCAACGCACCAGCAGCCTGCGACAGGTAGGTGAACCCAGGGGCGGAACTACGCTTGTACGAGGGGGTGCTGTAGCCCCCCCTCAGATTTTGAAAAAAAAAAAATATATATATATATATATATATATAGTGTTTTTTTTTTCATTTGTAACTTTCCCTTTCTCTCTCTTTCTCTCTCTACTCCTCTCTCGGCCGACTGCTCACTTTGTCACCGGACACCGGCTCACCGCGGCACGTCTCCAGCTCAGCAGCTCTCCGGTCATCGCCCATCGGTTCGGCAGCGGTCAAGTGAAGGTCATCGGGCCACCGGTCATCGGCTCGGCAGTGGGCAGCCTCGGCCATCTCCTTAACGCAGCACTTACGCCGCCACGCCGGTCGGCGGTCGCCGTGGGCCGTGGCGTCAGCCATCAAGTGAAGGTCTCACGCCGTGTCCCGTGATGCTGGCTGCCGGCATCTCTCGTCGGCTCCTCCTCTCTCGGCTCTCTCAGCCACCGCGGCTCGCCGCACCGCCCGCATCGGCCGCACGCCGGCACCACCCATCGACCCACGGCCACCGGTCGTCGGCTGGGCTCATCAGTTGGTCACCGTCCCCACCCTAACTCCGGCCAGTCCCCACCCAACTCCGGCGACTCCAGCCAGATCAGATCTGGCAAATCTAGCTTGGATCTACCGTCTACGAGCCGGCGGACGAACGGAGGAAGTTCTGCCACTGCCGTTCGGCGGTCACGGCGCTTGAAATAGTGAAATTGCAGATCTGACTTTGAGTTTCAGTCACCGACGACATTGCGACAACGACGCCGTTCTGATTTCTGAGGACTGAGGTCAGTGTGCATTTTGAACAATTTCTTTTGCTATTGAGAATTGATTATTTGATTAATAATTTTAGGTTGTTAGTTGTGTATTTGATAATTTAGATTATTAATTGATGCTTTATGGATGTTAATCGTGCATTGAGCACTTAATTTGAGATTGTTGATGGAGGATGGGACCCAATTGGATTGAGATGTCAGATATGTAATTTAGTTGAATGGTGGGTTGAAATTAAGTTAATTAGGTTAACGCGATAATAAAACATGACTGGAAAAGTGCACTTTGTTTTTGTGTGCTATTTTACTTATAAAAATATTTATCACCTTCGATATATTTTTAGCCCCCCCCGGGATGAAATCCTGGTTCCGCCACTGGGTGAACCATTCTAACGACAAGGCCCAGTTGCAGCGATGGAGGTTGGTGGCATGTCAACCGCCGCAACCACGGCGACGACAGTCACGATCGAATACGAAAGCGATGGGCATAACTCAGGCTTTGAAGAGCGCTGGCACCAGCGACATGTCCATTTTTAAGGCCAACAACGACCGTGGCAAACACTGCAACAGAGAGAGCAACCAATTGCTTCAGCCACAGTGGATGCCGGTGGCATGGGAGCAAATCTCGACATCCCCAGCATTCATCTGTGGCGGTAGGATGGAAATGGATGACCCAACAGTGATCGCAGCAGATACTGGCAGTGGTCGAAACTATCAAGCCTTGGCGACAAAAATTTTAGGCCAGAACGCGGTCGAGCTAAAAAAAATGAGGCACCCATCCTTGTGCTGTAGCTGTTCCATAAAAAACTGGATGAAATTCCCATCAGCTACAAGAGCCAACACCATGTCGGTGGTGCCCTTGACAAATTTGGTGGTGTGGAGAGTGACCAGATCTAGCAGACTAAACAGCGTTGGGTCAACAAAGCTGGCGGCGACGATGGAAAACCAATTCGGGCCAGCAGATCCATTTTACAATGGCATCAATAGATGCTCGCGACTCTATAAATAGCCTGCTTGCTACGATGTTGGTCTGGGTTCAAGCATGACTGATTGCTCGATCTGTTCAAACATGTGCAGACACATGTACATGCGCCGCCATCAAAGCTATTTGGTGCACTGAAATTCGTGACTTGTTGATCACCATGGTCTTCAGGATTAATGTCTAGCGGCCAAGACAGTACTTTAGGGTTTTCCTTAGAGAAAATTGCGTAAAATACCCCTGTGGTTTGGGGTAATTGCAAAAAAACCCCTTTTGTTATGAAAATTGCAAAAAGGCACCCAAGGTTGCAAAAGTGTTGCAACCGTCAAAAATATCGTTCAAACTAACGGCGCGTAATGTTCACGCTCCTAAAAAGTGCGTTTGGTAAAGATTAATTTAACAAATGACAAAAATGCCCTTCCTGTCTTCCTCCTTCCCAATATCCTAAGCCCTAACCACCACCGCCGCCTCAGACGATCGCCACCGCCACCTCAGACGATTACCACCGTCGCAGCCATCTGCTCTGCCAAATCGCCCAGCCGCAGCCCTATCTACCACCATCGCCGTGCGCCATCACCCCGTCTGTAACCACCCCGTCTGTAACTTGCGCCACCCACAACCGGCGCCACCATATGCCTCATTTAATCCCGTCGTCGGCAACTACTGCACATAATCGCATCAGCCAACAGCCACCCGATCCCGCCTCCACCATCACTGCCGATCCCACTACAACCATCAAACCCAAACCAATCGCACAATAACCCTAATCGAACCCCAACAATCTCAGATCTAGGGTTTCAAATCCCATTGACGGGTTTCAAATCCCTAATCGAACCCTAATCATACCCTATATTATGTCAATCGCACAACCCTAATCGAACCAATCCCGTTGCGGCCACAACAATTGGAAACCCTATCGCACAATCTCAGATCTAGGGTTTCAAATCGCAGATCGCGATTTGAAACCCTAGACTAAGATTGTGCAATTCGGGAATAAGATACTTACGACTCATCGTTTGCTCCGCCAGTCCCATCATATGCTCTTCCAGTACCATCGTTTGCTCCGCCACTTGCGCCGCAATCTGCGACTCCCACTTGCGCCCCCGCTAGCCACCATCGCGATCTCGTGAAGGAGGAGGAAGAAAATTGGCCATTCAACTTGCTATTCTCCTTTATATGGAGGGGCAATTTAGCCATTTTACCATTCTGTTACGGAATTTTTACGGTGCAACACTTTTATTATTTCATGTGTCTTTTTGCAATTTTCATAACAGAAGGGGTTTTTTTTGCAACTACCCTAAACCACAGGGGTATTTTACGCAATTTTCCCTTTTCCTTATAAAGGCCCAAATCCTAAAGAGTCAACCCCTGACAATTACCATTCTGCCACCGTAAGTCTAGCACAGACCCAAAAAAAAGAAAAGAAAAAGAGTCCTACGTGGTGCAAAACTAATTGTACGAGCATATAGCTATCGATCATGAAAACATTAACGTGATGAACGGGCTCGTTGATCACCAGGGTTCTAGTTCAACAGTTGTAGGGTCTTGTTCCCAATCCTACTAAGAGCCATGTATTCTCCTCTAGCATTGACCCTAACATCAAGGCCTTGATCTCTTTCTTCCTTGGCTTTCTGGAGGGGGAGCTCCCTATGAGGTATCTGGGAGTCCTTATGAATTCCACTTGCCTTCAAAAATAGGACTGCCAACCTCTTCTTGACAACATTGTGAAGAAAGTCAAGAATTGGAGTTATAATTACCTGTCATATACCGGTAGGGTTTACCGGACTAAATTGATGTTGTTCTCTATCCAGGTGTACTGGGCCTCCTTATTTATCCTTCCAAAAAATGTGATCTTAGATATGGAGTAGATCTTTCGAGCTTTCCTTTGTAAGGGTACAGGGCTCTGTACGAAGGGAGCAAAGGTGGCTTGGGCTGATATTTTCTATCATGACAAAAAGGGAGGCCTGTGCGTTAAGTAGACTGAGGTGTGGGACTTTGTTGCCATTTCTAGGCACATTTTATCCATGTCTCCTTCAGGCAGAGTCCTTTTGGCCAAGATGTGTTATATCTAACATTCTAACTGGAAAGAGTTTTTGGGAAGTCTCTTATAGCCAACATCCTTTGTAAGGGTACAGGGCTCTGTACGAAGGTAGCAAAGGTGGCTTGGGCTGATGTTTTCTATCATGAAGAAGAGGGAGGCTTGTGCATTAAGCAAACTGAGGTGTGGAACTTTGCTGCCATTTCTAGGCACATTTTATCCATCGTCTCCTTCAGGCAAGAGTCCTTTTGGCCAAGATGGGTTATATCCAACATTCTGACTGGAAAGAGTTTTTGGGAAGTCTCTTATCCTAGTGATTGTAGCTTGTCCTCGCATAAGATTCTTATGGTTAGAGATATGATCCACTCCTTTCCCCCGGTATGTTAGCGGGGAAGGTAGCTAGATCTCTTTGTGCTTTGATTGGTGGCAACTGATCGACCCTATCATTCTTACTTTGGCTGATAGGATTATCTCAAACTTAGGATTAGGTAGGAGAGCTAAGGTTTGTGATGTAATCTCGAGATCCTTATGGGCCTGGCCTGTGTCTAATACCCTTGAGCTTATAGAGCTTCATGCGAATACTCCTAGCTCCTTTCGTCCTGCTCCAGATTGACTTGATAAGATTGTTTGGACTGTTAATGGCTCTAAGGAATTCTCCATGGCGAGTACGTGGGAGGCCCAACAGCATAAGCAGCTTATAGTTAGTTGGGCTTCCATGTTGTCGTGTAAATGGCGTGTTCCACAACATAACTTTGTCTTGTGGCTTGCCTTAGGAGGAGGTTAAGTACTTAGGATAGGTTATTTTCTTTTCATTCTAATTCTATCATGAGCTATTTTTCAGCCGCATTACTTTTGAGTCCCATGATCACCTACTTTTAGCTGTCCTTTAATGCATAGATTATGGTCTATTATTCAAAAGAAATGTAATTTTAGCTGGCCTAGTTAATTTGATAGGGTATGATTGATCGAGTTTCCTCTGAGTGGCAGACCTTGTATTCCCGGCATCGGTCTGTTGGATAGCTTTTGCAGCGCTGGTCTACTACATCTGAAGAGAGCGAAATTTTCTTTCCTTCCAGAATCAATATATTGATGTATTGTTTTTTTCTACGAGTTTTATACAGGTTATCCAGTGGAGGTTGTTCTCTTGTATGGAAAATAGCAAGTCACTAATTAACCGATGGTTCTAGCATGAATGGCAACTCCCAAACTCCATCCTTGATTGATCCGGCCCGGGTAAAAGTTTTGTTGATATTTGGTTCTGGGTGGGGTTCAGTCTCTATCTTTTCTTATTTTCTTTCTCCTTTTCTCTCTTCCTTGGGTTGGTGAGATATGGCACTCTGCCATGGGAGTACTTTAGGGCTACTAACCTAGGTAGCTTGGTAGAAGAATGAGTGTTCTTGCTTGACTCATGAATATGGACTAGTGGTGGTTTGATGAGGCGCTTCCTCTGGTTATCATACCTTTTACCGAGGGAAGGGGTGCAAGATCCTTTCATGTATGGCTCTTTCCCTTGCCTCGGGATCTATTAGATTGTTTATTCTTTCACTTTTATCTTGCGGGTGAGGTCCTGGTAGCCTCTTGGCAAGGTGGGGTTTGATTCCCCTACTCGCATGTTGTTCGAATTTATTAGCACCCATACCTGTATCCATGTCTATGCCTTCATCAGCTAGAAATGCCCTTTTCTACTTCCTCTCAAAAGACCATTTGCAACTGGGCCCCAGTCTTTTGTTGAGGGGATTTGATTCCTGTTATTCTCCTCGTGCTTGTTTCTGGTCTTCTTGCTTTGTTGATATATGACCCTGGATATGCATGTGATTGTTCATATATGCAGATCTATGTATTAGCTACATATTGAGCTTTGCTACGCATCTAGGGTATGCCCCGTATATGTTGTATTGTTCGCTATTTTGGGGTATACCCTGTGTGCTTATTATTTTGATGGCCTATATGAGCTTTCATTAATTTAGCCTCTGGCCTTTGAGGTGTTAATGACATTTTCTAAGGGGTCTCCCTCACTTGGGTATGTCCCTTGTAAATTATACTCTAATTTAGGCTACATTCCTCGAGGATGTCTGGCATGTGGAGACTCTGGTATGCGCCTGTTCTCCATTTTGGTAACATCCCGTATCATGATACTGCCTAGCCGCTTAGTTTATTTTTAGGCGACAACTTTTATACGCGAGATTTAGCGTTCATTTCCATTAGATAATTTTATCAGCAACCTTCAGCAATAAATGTTTGATGCCATGGAAAGTGGGTTCGCAGTCGACGTGGAGGTGCCACAAGGAATACAGTCCTACTTAGATGCCAAGTATGTTGATGTGAGACACAGCAAGGGCGGAGCAAGGGCAGAGACCAAGGGCTTCCCAGACAGAGCCTGAGGGTGGCAGTGCTGCGAGGGCGATGGCGCAGGATGAATGTACGATGACAGTCACAGTCTGATGCTTAGGTCTGAAGTCAGGGGCCTGTATGTTTCTCTCTCTAGGATTCTAGAGTGAGAAGTGAAAGTGTTCTGAAAATGTCCAACCGTCCAAATGAATTCTCAAGACCTCTATTTATAGAGGTTGAGATGATGACGTCATCACGCGACACGTGGTGCTCCCCGGGAGTGACACGTCACCGAGGGGTCCACAACTGTCGATGCTCCACAGACTGTCGAATCGCATATTCACCGTGCCTGCCCCGCACAGCATCGCTCTGTCTGTCTGGAAAGACTGGTTCCCACAGCGTCGGTGTGGCCAGAGAAACCCCTTGATCTAGCCTCCAATCCAAGCCCTTGTAGAGTCCCACTAAGTGTGTCAAGAGACGCATGGAGAACCTGATAGTGGTGAGGGTTGCCCCTATAGCCAACTGTCAGGCAGACTAGGCGCCATGCCCTCCAAGGACCTGCTCCCGTCTCGGAGTGACCTGGGGGTCATTGCCCTGGTGGTGTCGACGATCAATGGTAACATGAGTGGACATGCTCGCAGCTTAGTGCTCAGGGTCCGTGGCGAGGGGTCCTCGTGCCGGAGCCACCCCCGTAACTTTGACGGCGATGGCTTTAAGGTTGTGATCCCATCCCGTGATTGATTATACCAGCGATGGCTTTAAGGTTGTGAGCCCATCCCGTCATTGATTGTGCCGGGGTTGTGAGCCCATCCCGTAGTTGATTGTGCCGGCGATGGCTTTAAGGTTGTGAGCCCATCCCGTCATTGATTGTGCCGGCGATGGCTTTAAGGTTATGAGCCCATCCCGTAGTTGATTGAGCCGGCAATGGCTTTAATGTTGTGAGCCCATCCCGTAGCGAGGGGTCCTCGTGCCAGAGCACTACGAACGGAGCCCCCCGTGATGCTGCACACTCCGGAGAGTGGGTGGAAGCATGTTCCACGTCCATGGCGGGGGAATATGGTGTGGTGAATAAGTGTGATGCCCGAAGGCTTGTATCATGATTGTGGAGCAGGGGCACGACGACGAACGTCGCGGGGACAATACTTGGTGCCGGAGCACATGTCATGAGAGTGGTTCGGCGACGAACGTCGTGAAGCAATACTTTGTGCCGGGGCACATGTGATAAGAATGGAGCATGGGTGCGGCGACGAAGGTCGCTGAGCATATAATTGGTGCCGGGGCACATGTGCTAAGAATGGAGCATGGGTGCGGCAACGAAGGTCCCGAAGCATATACTTGGTGCCGGGGCACATGTTATGAAAATGACGCATGGGTGCTGCGACGAACGTCGCGGAGCAATACTTGGTGCCGGGGCACATGTTATGAAGATGGCGCATGGGTGCGGCGATGAAGATCGCGAAGCATATACTTGGTGCCGGGGTACATGTGATAAGAATGGCGCATGGGCGCGGCGACGAAGGTCGCGGAGCATATAGTTGGTGCCGGGGCACATGTGCTACGAATGGAGCATGGGTGCGGCGACGAAGGTCCCGGAGCATATACTTGGTGCAGGGGCACATGTTATGAAGATGGCGCATGGGCGCTGCGACGAACATCGCGGAGCAATACTTGGTGCCGGGGCATATGTTATGAAGATGGCGTATGGGTGCGGCGATGAAGATCGCGAAGCATATACTTGGTGCCGGGGCACATGTGATAAGAATGGCGCATGGGCGCTGCGACGAAGGTCGCGGAGAATATACTTGGTGCCGGGGCACATGTGCTAAGAATGGCGCATGGGCGCGGCGACAAAGGTCGCGGAGCATATACTTTGTGCAGGGGCACATGTGCTAAGAATGGCGCATGGGGGCGGCGACGAAGGTCGCAGAGCATATACTTGGTGCCGGGGCACATGTTATGAAGATGGCGCATGGGCGCTACGACGAACGTCGCGGAGCAATACTTGGTGCCGGGGCACATGTTATGAAGATGGCGCATGGGCGCTGCGACGAACGTCGCGGAGCAATACTTGGTGCCGGGGCACATGTTATGAAGATGGCGCATGGGTGCGGCAATGAAGATCTCGGAGCATATACTTGGTGCCGGGGCACATGTGATAAGAATAGCGCATGGGCGCGGCGACGAAGGTCGCGCAGCATATACATGGTGCCGGGGCACATGCACTAAGAATGGCGCATGGGCGTGGCGACGAAGGTCGCGGAGCATATACTTGGTGCCGGGGCACATGTTATGAAGATGGCGCGGCGTTGAATATCGCGAAGATATACTTGGTGCAGGGGCACATGTTATAAAGGTGGCGCGGCGACGAACGTCGCAAAGATTTACTTTGTGCCGGGGCACATGTGATAAGAATGGCGCATGGGTGCGCTTCGGGTGTCCCGAAGACTGTATGTGAGCTGAGTGTACCTGTCATAACAAGATAATGAATGTAACATGTAGTAATGACAAAGTTGGAAGTGATGGTACGCGGTCGTCGGACGACGGACGTCGCGAGGTTGATGGAGGACGGACGTCACGAGGATGATGGAGGATGGACGTCGCGAGGTCGATGCACGACAGACGTCGCGAGGTTGATGTACGACGGACATCGCGAGGTCAATGCACGACAGACGTCGCGAGGTCGATGGACGAGGGACGTCGCGAGGTTCATGCACGACGGACGTCGCGAGGTTGATGCACGACGGACGTCGCGAGGATGATGGACGACGGACGTCGCGAGGTTGATGGACGACGGACGTCACGAGGATGATGGACGACGGACGTCTCGAGGTTGATGCACGACGGACGTCGCGAGGTTGATGGACGACGGACGTCCCGAGGTTGATGGACGACGGACGTCGCGAGGTTCATTCACGACTGACGTCGCGAGGTTCATGCACGACTGACGTCGCGAGGTTCATGCACGTGGGACGTCGCGAGGTTGATGGCCGAGGGACGTCGCGAGGTTGATGGACGACGGATGTCGCGAGGTTGATGGACGACGGACGTCGCGAGAATGATGGACGACGGAAGTCGCGAGGTTGATGCACGACGGACGTCACGAGGTTGATGGACAACGGACGTCGCGAGGTTGATGCACGACGGACGTCGTGAGGTTGATGGACGACGGACGTCGAGAGGTTCATGCACGACGGACATCATGAGGTTCATGCACGACGGACGTCGTTGCGAGGATGATGGACGACGGACGTCCTGAGGATGATGCACAATGGACGTCGTGAGGTTGATGCACGACGGACGTCGATGCACGACGGACGTTGTGAGGTTGATACACGACGGACATCGCGAGGATGATGGACGACAGACGTCGCTAGGTTCATACACGATGCACGTCACGAGGATGATGCACGACGGACGTCGCGAGGTTCATGCACGAACATCCATAAACATCGCGGAGGTGCAAAAACTTGAGAAAACAAGTGCGCGAGGGAGCGGAGGCCATAGGCCAAAAATGGGGGAAGGTCAAGGCCACCACCCCTGGGGAGGCCAAGGCCGACCCCTTGGTTAGGCCGAGGCCGACCCTAAGGGGTGGCCAAGGCCAATGGCCAACTCCCATGAAGGGAGGCCAAGGCCACTCCCCCTTTGGGTGAACTTTGGGCGCGCCGACGGAAGGTGTTTTGATGGGCAATGACAAATCCAAAAGTTGCATTGCGACGAGCGTGTCGACATGAATCATACCCATGTGACGAACAAGGTGCCTAAGTCACATACGAAGTGTATGAAGTGAACAAAGTGCGAAAGGGACTTTGCTCGAGGAGTGAACAACTGGAGGGGAAAGGCCAAGGCCAACACCCCATGGAGGCTGAGGTCGACCCCCATTGAGGTCGAGGCCGACCCCATGGCCTTGGGGGAGGCAGAGGCCGACCCCATGAGGTTGGCCAAGGCCTATGCCCTTGACCCCGTCTCTTCGGTTGCGCCAACGGTCGATGTTTTTGGTGAAAAGGTGCTCAGGTGGTCGCGGTGCGACGAACGTGGTATTGTGAGTCAGGGTAGCGTGAAATAATTGGTGACTAAGTCGCGCGTGAGGCGCATGAAGCAAAGAATGCACGTGACTTGGGTGCAGGCACTTTGACCAGTTCAAAGCGTTGAATACTGTGCTTGTGCGGACGTGTCATGCACAATGGAACTCCAAGTGGACCTTTGAGTGCGACCATAATAGGTTGGGGACATAAGCCCCCTGCATGGGGTGTGCGCGGAGGGGCCACCCAAGCGGGGCCGCACGCATAAACACTTAGCAAGATTTTGATTTTGTGTGGCCGGCGAGTTATTGAGGTCGTCAAAGCATGATGATGATGAAGAGTAGGTGGCTCGAGCCACCTCGTGCACCACCTACAAAAGCTTGGGATGCTTGGGGTTGAGACAAAGGCACGATGAGAGGACGCAGTGGCACGAGCATGTAGACGGCGCCCGGGCGACGGACAACGAGTGTCGCGGAGAAGTCACCCGGGCGATGGGCGACAAGCGTCGCGGAGTTGGTGTTGGGGTTGTGGAGACGGCGCCCGGGCGACGGGCGTCACGGAGATGATGTCCGGGCGACGGGCACTGTAGAGATGATGTCCGGGCGACGGGGGTCACGGAGATGACGTCCGGGCGACGGGGTTGCGGAGATGATGTCCGGGCGACGGGCGTCGCGGAGATGATGTCCGGGCGACGGGCATCGCAGAGATGATGTTCGGGCGACGGGCGTCGCAGAGATGATGTCTGGGCGATGGGGTCACGGAGATGATGTCCGGGCGACGGGCGTCGCTATGCGGGGCAGTCCGTGATGAGCGCATGTGCGCCGGCAATGCACGGCGGTCAAGGTTATAACAAAATTTTTTTAAGTGTTGGCCGCGGTTGTCGGTGTTCGATCATTGGATGAATGTGGGAAGGTCGAAGGTGGCGAGATGGACTAGGTTGTGGTATGAGGCCAAAGAGTGGCCTTGTTGATGGAGGCCACAGTGGGGTTGGAGGATGGTCATGCATTATTGTTGAGGGTTGAAGGTTGAAGGTGGTGGCCATGGCTTGGTGAAGGCCAAATGGGTGGCCTTGATTTGGGGGAGGCCGAAATAGTGAAGGGATGGAGGGGCTTGTGGGGCTGAGCTTAGGAAGAAGGAGAGGTGTGAAGTGGGATGAAGGTGAAGAAGGGGGAGGAAGGGGGTTGTCGGCGGCGGCGAGGTGCCGCGGTGGCTGAGGCCGCAGGGTAGAGGGGAGGGAAAGAGAGGGATGGGGGAAGGGGAGAGGGAGGGTCAGGTCGGCCGACCAAGGCCGCGAGGCCGAGGCCGACCAAGGCCTCTTCGGCGAGGCTGAGGCCACACGGCTCGGGGCCGGGTGATGGGCGAGAGGGAAATGAGAGAAGGGGAGGGGGAAGGGGAAGGGGAAGGGAAGAGGGGGCGGGGGCGGGGGAGGGGGTAAAGGCCGAGGCCGACGGGGTGGGGAGGCCTAGGCCGAGGGGGGAAGGGGGAAGAAGGGGAAAGGGGAATGGAAAAGGGGCAGCAGCGGCGGCGGTGCCGCGGGTGGCCGAGGGACGGGGGAAGGAGGGGCGGGGAGAGAAGGGAGAAGAGAAGAGACGTGCAGACGGGGGGTCGTCTAAGAGGCCGACGTTGGCCGGTGGAGGGCGAGGCCGAGGGAGAAGGAGGCAGCGGCGGCGCATGAAGAAGAAGGAGAAAGAGAATGGAAATTAGGGTTTGAGGGAGTGGGTCGGGTTCAGTTTCGGGTAGGGTCGGGCACAGTACATAAAGAGAAAGAGAACGCGCGGGTCGGGGTATTCTCGCGGGTGGGTTCTGCCCAAATCTAAAATGAAATTGGATTTGAAATTTGAATTTGAATCTGATTTTTTTTTAGCAACCCTAAAGAGGGAGCCCCCAAGAAAGTTTTCACAATTATAAGATGAGAATGAGTGGAGTGGGATGGGATGGTGGGAGTGAAAACTTGTTTCCATAAGAAAAGGGAGAAATTATTTATGAAGTGGGGAATGGGTGATGGGGTGTTGGGAGTAGTGGGGAAGATGAAAAACTTGAAAGTTTCTCTAAGTATGGAATGAGGGTGAGAGGGTAGTGCCCGACCACGAGTAGACAGAGTGAGAGGGAGGAGGGCGAAGGGTGTGCAAAATTTTTTTAAGTGTTGAGAAATTTTTCAAGAGTTGGACGAAGCCTAAGGAAAAGGTGCGTGAAAAAAAAAATTTGTAACAAAATTTTTTGAAGTGTTGAGTTCGGACAAGAGAACCGAGGGAGACCGCGTGAGGGTGACCATCGATGGCTGGTTGGTTGTGAAAAAAATAAAAAAATTTCTAAGTGTCAAGAAATTTTTTTTTGATAAAGGGGTGGTCATGCGATCGCAAGCACGAGAGGTTGAGATGAGTGGGATGGGATACTCAGGGTGATGGGCTGACATCGATGACCGACTGAGTGACGGAGGTAGGGGAGGGTTGGTGAGGCGTGTTGCATGCATACCTGGCAGAGGCGGTCGCGAGACCTGGGGGCATCAAATGACAGAGTTGAGCCTTAGTAACGTGGCTCGAGCCACCCTGCGCACCAAGTTGGTATGGGATGTGAGGCTCAAAAGGTTGGGAAGGGGTGAAGCCCCCAAGGGAGTGGATGATGGCATCAAGAGTGGTGTCAGTAGGCCTGTGCAAGAGCCCTATGGCTTGAAAATTTTCTAAGTCTGAAAAATGACGGCCTTTTGGATGGCTGGGTTGAGGCCATGACTGGTATTCCTGGTAGCCCTGTGTTGCTGAGGCATGGTTGCTTGGATGTGTCGGGCACGAGACGAACTGCACTGCGATGCTCACCTCCCCAGCAGAGTCGCCAAAATGATGCCAAGGAAAGTGGGTTCGCAGTCGACGTGGAGGTGCCACAAGGAATGCAGTCCGACTCAGATGCCAAGTATGTTGATGTGAGACACAGCAAGGGCGGAGCAAGGGTAGAGACCAAGGGCTTCCCAGAAAGAGCCTAAGGGTGGCAGTGCTGCGAGGGTGATGGCGCAGGATGAATGTACGATGACAGTCACAGTCTGATGCTTAGGTTCGAAGTCAGGGTCCTGTATGTTTCTCTCTCTAGGATTCTAGAGTGAGAAGTGAAAGTGTTCTGAAAATGTCCAACCGTCCAAATGAATCTCAAGACCTCTATTTATAGAGGTTGAGATGATGATGTCATCACGCGACACGTGGCGCTCCCCGGGAGTGACACGTCACTGAGGGGTCCACAGCTGTAGGTGCTCCACGGACTGTCGAATCGCATATTCACCCCGCCTGCCCCGCACAACGTCGCTCTGTCTATCTGGAAAGACTGGCTCCCACAGCGTCGGTGCGGCCAGAGAAACCCCTTGATCTAGCCTCCAATCCAAGCCCTTGTAGAGTCCCACTAAGTGCGTCATGAGACGTACGGAGAACCTGATAGTGGTGAGGGTTGCCCCTATAGCCAACTGTCAGGCGGACTAGGCGCCATGCCCTCTAAGGACTTGCTCCCATCTCGGAGTGACCCGGGGGTCATTGCCGTAGTGGTGTCAACGATCAATGGTAACATGAGTGGACATGCTCGCAGCTTAGTGCTCAGGGTCCGTGGCGAGGGGTCCTCGTGCCGGAGCCACCCCCGAAACTATGACGGCGATGGCTTTAAGGTTGTGAGCCCATCCCGTAGTTGATTGTGCCGGCGATGGCTTTAAGGTTGTGAGCCCATCCCGTAGTTGATTGTGCCGGCGATGGCTTTAAGGTTGTGAGCCCATCCCGTAGTTGATTGTGCCGATGATGGCCTTAAGGTTGTGAGCCCATCCCGTAGTTGATTGTGCCGGCGATGGCTTTAAGGTTGTGAGCCCATCCCGTAATTGATTGTGCCGGCGATGGTTTTAGGGTTGTAAGCCCATCCCGTAGCGAGGGGTCCTCGTGCCAGAGCATCACGAACGGAGCCCCCCGTGATGCTGCACACTCCAGAGAGTGGGTCGAAGCATGTTCCACGTCCATGGCGGGGGCACATGGTGTGGTGAATAAGTGTGATGCCCGAAGGCTTGTATCATGATTGTGGTTCATGGGCACGGCGACGAACGTCGCGGGGACAATACTTGGTGCCGGAGCACATGTCATGAGAGTGGTTCGGCGATGAACGTCGTGAAGCAATACTTTGTGCCGGGGGACATGTGATAAGAATGGGGCATGGGTGCGGCGACGAAGGTCCCGGAGCATATACTTGGTGCCGAGGCACATGTTATGAAGATGGTGCTGCGACGAACGTCGCGGAACAATACTTGGTGCCGGGGCACATGTTATGAAGATGGCGCATGGGTGCGGCGATGAAGATCGCGGAGCATATACTTGGTGCCGGGGCACATGTGATAAGAATGGTGCATGGGCGCGGCGACGAAGGTCGTGGAGCATATACTTGGTGCCGGGGCACATGTTATGAAGATGGCGCATGGGCGCTGCGACGAACGTCGCGGAGCATATACTTGGTGCCAGGGCACATGTGATAAGAATGGCGCATGGGCGCGGCGACGAAAGTCGCGGAGCATATACTTGGTGCCGGGGCACATGTGCTAAGAATGTCGCATGGGCGCGGCGACGAAGGTCGCAGAGCATATACTTGGTGCCGGGGCACATGTTATGAAGATGGCGCGGTGACGAACGTCGCGAAGATATACTTGGTGCCGGGGCACATGTTATAATGGTGGCGCGGCGACGAATGTCGCGAAGATATACTTTGTGCCGGGGCACATGTGATAAGAATGGTGCATGGGTGCGCTTCGGGTGTCCCAAAGACGGTTTGTGAGCTTAGTATACCTGTCATAACAAGATAATGAATGCAACATGTAGTAATGACAAAGTTGGAAGTGATGGTACGCGGTCGTCGGACGTCGCGAGGTTAATGGACGACGGACGTCGCGAGGATGATGGAAGACGGACGTCGCGAGGTCTATGCACGACGGACGTCGCAAGGTCGATGCACGGCAGACGTCGCGAGGTCGATGCACGACGGACGTTGCGAGGTCGTTGTACGGCGGATGTCGTGAGGTCGATGGACGTCGTGAGGATGATGGACGACGGACGTCGCGAGGATGATGGACGACGGAGGTCGCGAGGATGATGGACGACGGAGGTCGCGAGGTTGATGCACGACAGACGTAGCGAGGTTGATGGACGACGGACGTCGCGAGGTTCATGCACGACGGACGTCGCGAGGTTCATGCACGACGGACGTCGTGTGGTTGATGGACGACGGACATCGAGAGGTTCATGCACAACGGACGTCGCGAGGTTCATGCACAATGGACGTCGTCGCAAGGACGATGGACGGCGGACGTCCCGAGGATGATGCACGACGGACGTCGCGAGGTTGATGCACGACGGACGTCGCGAGGATGATGGACGACAGACGTCGCGAGGTTCATGCACGATGGGCGTCGTGAGGTTGATGGACGACGGACGTCGAGAGGTTCATGCACGACGGACGTCGTCGCGAGGATGATGGACGGCGGACGTCACGAGGATGATGCACGACGGACGTCACGAGGTTGATGCACGATGGACGTCGCTAGGTTCATGCACGACGGATGTCGCGAGGTTCATGCACGAGGGACGTCGCGAGGTTGATGGACGACGGACGTCGCGAGGTTGATGGACGACGGACTTCGCGAGGATGATGGACGACGGAGGTCGCGAGGTTGATGCACGACGGACGTCGCGAGGTTGATGGACGACGAACGTCGCGAGGTTCATGCACGACGGACGTCGTGTGGTTGATGGACGACGGACGTCGAGAGGTTCATGCACAACGGACGTCGCGAGGTTCATGCACAACGGACGTCGTCGCAAGGATGATGGACGGCGGACATCCCGAGGATGATGCACGACGGACGTCGCGAGGTTGATGCACGACGGACGTCGCGAGGTTCATACATGACGGACGTCTTGAGGATGATGCACAACGGACGTCGCGAGGTTCATGCACGAACGTCCATAAACATCGCGGAGGTGCAAAGACTTGAGAAAACAAGTGCGCGAGGGAGCGGAGGCCATAGGCCAAAAATGGGGGAAGGTCAAGGCCACCACCCCTGGGGAGGCCGACCCCTTGGTGAGGTCAAGGCCGACCCCTTGGTGAGGTCAAGGCCAACCCCTTGGTGAGGTCGAGGCCGACCCTAATGGGTGGCCAAGGCCAATGGCCAACTCCCATGAAGGGAGGCCAAGGCCACTCCCCCTTTGGGTGAACTTTGGGTGCGCCGACGGAAGGTGTTTTGATGGGCGATGACAAATCCAAAAGTTGCATTGCGACGAGCGTGTCGACATGAATCATACCCATGTGATGAACAAGGTGCCTAAGTCACATACGAAGTGTATGAAGTGAACAAAGTGCGAAAGGGACTTTGCTCGAGGAGTGAACAACTGGGGGGGGGGGGGAAAGGCCAAGGCCAACACCACATGGAGGCCGAGGTTGACCCCCCATTGAGGCCGAGGCTGACCCCATGGCCTTGGGGGAGGCCGAGGCCGACCCCATGGGGTTGGCCAAGGCCTATGCCTTTGACCCCGTCGCTTCGGTTGCGCCAACGGTTGATGTTTTTGGTGAAAAGTTGCTCAGGTGGTCGCGGTGCGACGAACGTGGTATTGTGAGTCAGGGTAGCGTGAAATAATTGGTGACTAAGTCGCGCGTGAGGCGCGTGAAGCAAAGAATGCACGTGACTTGGGTGCGGGCACTTTGACCAGTTCGAAGCATTGAATACTGTACTTGTGTGGACGTGTCATGCACAATGGAACTCCAAGCGGACCTTTGAGTGCGACCAGAATAGGTTGGGAACAATGTTTTGGAAACAATAAGTTATAATTTAGAGGTGGAAGTTATAAGTTTTTGATGTACTTAGTGACAATTAGCGTAAATGATATTTTTTTCAAATTTTTTTAGCGACGATATTTTTACTAAGCAACTTTTAGTGATGATTAGTGAAACGGAATTTAGGTAACAACCCATTAAATTATTCTAATGTATTAAATTATTGTAAATAATTATTTTGGGCCTTTCGGCAATAATAAAGAAAAACTTCGGGTAAATTTAAAATGACTAATGGAAGTTTAGGTGGTTTTTGGTAATGAAGAGATAAAGAAGCTATTGCAAATTGCCGGAAATACTAGGCCTACTAAAGGCACAAAAACGGAGGGAACGTTGCGTTATATCACCAAATCTTGATTTGTGATATATAAATGTAACTAATGTATCTCCTTCGTAAAGGATTTCCACGTAATGGCCATGAACAGTTGCTCCCCGGGTGGCCAAATAAGGCTATATAGACACACTTTGAGAGACCAGCCTCCCCAAATTTTTCTCTCACTCTTTCGGTTACATGACTGAGACTGAGAGATTTACGTGTACAGAGAATAAGAGGGCTTGAAGAAGGTATTTTCCGGCAATCGAATCTATTTTTCGGTAAGTCGTCTACATGTTACTCTAATTCATTCATTGGTTTAAAGGTTGTGAGAAAGGGGTACCAGCCGAGTATTTGGTGTGTGTGGGTGTTTAATGATGCCGTGAGTGATCGGGAAGATGGCAACCATGTTGATACCATGCTTGTGTAGGTGCTTATACGAGGGGTAGCTTTATGGTAGGGGATAGTAGTAACTGTGAGGGATATGGTAAAAGCAGCCATGGGGGCCTGCCGTATTTACGTGAAGAAAGGGGCGTTGCCAGGCATCATGAGGCTTCTAAGTGTGCTCATATGGTGTGTTGCGTGGCGTATGTGTGCGTGTCTACCATGTGTGTGTTGTTACAGTGTGTGAGAGGGAATTCTGCAGGTGTGTCTGAGTGCAAACTGTGTGGGTGTGTGTAGGTGAGAAAGAAAGAAAAAATAAGGAAGAAGGGTGCGGGGAATTTTTTTTCGTTCTTGTGTGCTTTTGTGTGTGTGTGTGTGTGTGTGTGTTGAACATGAGGGAAGCTACTGCTGTGAGGCAATAGTAGCTGTGTAGGTAATGTGTTGTGTGAATGTTGGTTAAAAAGAAGAAGAAAGGGGTATATGATGGGTGAAGTAGCTGTGTTGGTAATGTGAGTATTGGTATAGTGAGGGCATTTTGTGTGATGTGGATTTAAAAGAAAAGAAATGGGGAGCAAAAGGAAGCTGCGTGAACAGTAATTGTCAGCTGGTGAATGTGTTCTGGGTAGTGGACATAAGAAAATAAAATAGGTTTTTGTGGGTAGTGCTTAATGTTACGTTATGCTTGTGCATTGGACAGCGCACAGTGTTCATTATTGTGTAAAATTTTACAGTAAGGTATGTTAGGCCATATTAGAATTTCTGGTAAAATTTCATAATTTTTTGAAATTGTATGTATTTTTAATATTTTCTGAAAATTCAAATTTGTAAAATATTTTGGAGTTTTTAAAACTCGTGAAAAAGTTCCAAAAAAAAAATAGAGTAATGTTTAAACGGTACAAATAAGTCCCAGATTAAGTTTGGTGATTTTTAGAGTTGATTTGCTATCATTTCTATATCACATTGAATTTAACAAAACAAAAAAATTAAAAATATTTTTGATGTCTTTTAAATTTTGAATTCAATTTCTATAATTCTTATAAGTATTCTAAAGCTGTTACAAAAATTATGGAACATTATTTTCAGCTAGAAGCAATTATGGCTATTTATGGGTTTTGTTGGCATTTAAAGAAATTATTTTAATTCAAAAATTCAGAAAATTCATATTTTGATTTTTTATAATGTTTTAAGCTACAAAAGTATTTTATTATAATTTTTCATGAATTTTAGAGTATCGTTATGCATTAAAAAGTTTACAGGATTTTCAAATAGCTTGGCCGTGTACAAGACCTACTTTGAGTTGCGTGATTTTGGGATTAGAAGTGAATACCGTTTGAGTAGTTGATATTAGGGTTATAGTGTAACAGCATAGATTGCTTTCTAACAAATGGGTTGCCAATTTAGGTTAGTTCAAGGATTGTTAATTGAGGTTGAATAGCATCGCGTAACTTGAATCGAGATAATGATTTTCTCTCCGAACCCTACTTCATCGCTCTAAATTCAAATGTTTTATTATGACAGCTTTATGAAACTTCATTGAGCTCTGATTTTATGATTGATATAAAAATGTAATAAATTATATCTGAAACCCCATTTCATCAGATTGATATCATATATCTTATTCTAAGTTGCTATCATATTTTATTAAACTCTGATATTTTATTGTCATAAAAATGTTTTCAAATGCCCGTGAAATCTTAATTTGAGCCTTATAGCGATCGCTTGGAATTCTTTATTCTCATTTTATTTAATTCAATCATTGTAAAACTTTTTAAATTGTGTTTAATTCCTTGAATGTTGACATGAGTTAATAAACCTGGGAGTTATAAGGTCTGTATTGTTGGCATTATAGGGAGTCGCCATCTTATTTCATTAAGAAAAATAGGGGGAAAAACTTAAAATGAGTCTAAAAAAACTTAAAATGACTCTAAAGTGTCCCAAAAGGATGACTAGTCTATTGGAAACCGAGAGATGGGTTCAGCGACTAAGTTACCCAATAGGAAGGTGTTAGGTACCCACCCCGTCCTTTTGGTCTCTACTTCATTTCTATTGATTATTGGTCTTTAAACATATAAAACGCGTTAAATACCATCCTCAGTTTATTTTTATGTTTTTTTTTACTTGAACTCACCATGAGGGGTCGAATTGCCTACGTATCCAGTTGGACTTACTAGAATCAAAACTGCTGTAGTTCGACTCTAGTCCTACAGGAATTAGTCTACATTTCGAGCCTAGACTTAGACAAAGAAATGTAAAGACTCTTTTTGCATTTTATAATAGAAATGTGACTACGGAATTGGGAGACAACTCTAAAGTTATTGAAATGTGATTACGGAATTGGGAGACAACTCTTTAGTGATTTTTTACACTAAAATGCTAATAAAAAAGGCCTCTTGAAGTAACTTGTTGCGAAGACTTGGGGACGTTCTCTGAAGGATCCACGATGCAAAGATCTAAACATCCATTTTTTGGTGAGTATATATTGCTAAGATTCTTTAAAGTGACAGTGTACCACTTCACAAAGAAATGATACACAAGCTCTAAAGACAATAAGCTTTCTTACCAAAGACCTTTGAAAATGAAGGCCAGTGGCCCTTTTTATGGTGCTCAGGGTCTCAGAATTTAATGATGGAGATAAGTAAGAACATGTGATAAAATCACAGATTGACAAAACTTAATTGACAGGCCGATTAGTCAAAATCGGCCGGTTCATTCCAAAATTTTAAAAAAAAGATGTTTTTGAATTTCAAAGGCATTATTTGACTCCCCATTTGGTAATTATCTTTAATTTTGCAGATGGGATGTACCAGATTCGGAATAGTTTATCTTTAACCATATAATTTGATTTAATCTTTGATCAGGGATAATCCACATATTGTTTTCCTAAGTTATCTAGACAAACTAAATAAATTAAATCTAGACATTAGACTGGACTTGACACAACTGGACCAGACTAGACCAGTTCACTGACTGGACCAACATTAGACTGGACATATAACCGGACTGCTAACTAGACTGACAGGACATTTGACAATTAGATTGGACTGGACTACATTAATTAATTAAATCACATTACTCGGCCTAGGCTATATTATTCACCCCAACATATAATAAAACCTATTAATTATTTCATTAAAAATACCTACAAAGATGGAGTGTCTACAGAGCCCCTCGAAGGTCGTGCACGGGCGAACATCACCAAAAACAACACATTTTATTGGGAAATATGAAAAATACCACATGACTCTAAACAGACTCGAGGACCGTAACACAAATATGAGGTTAGACCTTTACAGGGCTTCCTAAGTATCCCCTGAGGAGGAATCAGACCAACGTAGTTCAATAAAATACAAGAATATTATTCGAAGCCGAAGCCAAAAAAAACAACAACGATTGCTCGTTAACAATGGGTGCAACCTTAGGGGCTGGAACCAACAGTAACAACAGTTGGTTGTCTAAGGATACTGGAGCTCGAACTGGAATTGGAACTAAATTGGTGCCAGATCTAAAACTAGAACTGGAGCCGACAAACTCATTGCCTAAGAGCCGGAGCCAATAATGACAACAACTGGTCGCTTAGGGCGATTAGAATAGTGTATTAAGAAAGCCGGAACCAATAGTAATGACGATTGGTCGCTTAGCCAAAAGGGTGTACCCCTAAAAGTCGGAACCAATGGTAACAACAATTGGTCACCAAGGATACTGAAGACTGGAGCTGGAATTGGAACTGAAACTTTTCATATCCGGAGCCCCAAAAACAAGTTGAAAAGGTCAACAAACAGGGAAATAACTTTGAGTTTTTCCAGAGCCCTCCAAAATAGGTTAAAAGGATCGACGAGAGAAGTCATATATCTAAGGGTCGGATCCAACAATGCGTCACTAAGCGGTTGGTAGCTTAGATGCAAAAGGATTTTGAAGATATCACTTAAAATCAAAGCCAACTATGCCACGTAGATAGTTGGTCATTGAGGGCCGAACATACCAATATAATTGATATGAAGAAAAGCAAAATTTATGCTAGATCTTGTACTGGTCTTACACCATACAAAAATCACTAAAATGAGCAACAGATTCAAAAACTCGGATTGCATAACAATCTGGGGATAAGATAATGAACATGCACAGGCAAGAAGGCAAGCATGGTAACGCTGAGTAAAAGTGCCCTTGGGCAGAATGACTGTTTATCATGCGAAACGCACAAACAAGCAAAAACATAAACTTAGGGAAAAGAACGGTCACCACAAACATGCAAAGCACACAAGCATATAAGCACACAAACATGCCTTTTACACATGGATGTAACAATTTTTCTTTGTTTCTTCTTTCTTTCTATTTTTATGGTTCGAAAACCGGCTTATTAGTCAGAGGATAGAATAGTTTTAAAAAATCAAAATTTTGAGTCAAAAATTGGCCGACTAGTCAGCATGTTTTCGAAATTTTTAAAATTTTGGTTCGAAAACCGGCCGGTTGGTCAGCAACATTGACCAACTTAAATGACAAAGTTGTACTGTAACATCCCAGAATTTTTTCGGAACGTTAGACACTCGATCAATCAATTCACTAAGACAAAAATCTTCTCTACCTCAATAAATAGTGCAATAAGCTGTCAGAGCAACTATCCGTCAATCAAACCATGCTCTCAATCAACTGTCATAATTGAAATAACAAATCAAAGTCTAAGAAAACTTAAAACAATAAAGTTTCACCCATGCAGGGGTCTTAATGATCAATAATAAAATTTTTATTTCTTTCGCTCGCTCTAATCCATGTACAGGTAACCTACGACTGGTTATCACCTGCGAAAAAGAAGTTAAAGGGGAGTGAGCTTTTGAGAGCCCACTAAGGTCGATCAATGATTAAAACAACAAAACGATTCAGACGAGTTTTCATATAAAGTCAAACAAAACTTCTTAAGAGTATTTTCAATAAAACACAACATTTCGATATAGACGAACGATTCAAAAGATTTTTACATTCAAGTCAAACAATATCTTTTCGAAACACTTTTAAATGAAATCTCAATTGTTTAGATATAAACACAGGGATGAGTATTAACTCAATCCCTCAATTAACAATTATTCAAAACAATGTGTATAATAAAACAAGAATAGAAAACGTTGAACATGAGCAGTACACTATAGCAAAGTCACCCCTGCAGTGCTCGATACGCTTTACATATGCATAAGTTCACTGACTAGTCCATCTAGTACTAGTATAACCCAACCAACAGACCATCCTTATAACTCCAGCAATACAGACCATCCTTATAACTCCCAAAGTACTAACTCATGTCAACATTTAGAAGGAGTAAATACGATTGAAAATGCTTTATGATGAGGAATCAAAAAAACATATCAAATGAACAATGAATTGCAAGATGAGATAAAACAGAGAAAAGTACAACTCCAAATGTTTTACGATAGTCCAACCAATAAATATATGGGAATGAAGCAGAATTCCAAACGATCGCTATAAGGCTCAATTTAAGGTTTCGTGGGCAATTTAAAAACATCTTTCTATCAATCATAAAAATCAACATTCAATCTAGTTTGTTAAACTATTTTTATAAGCATTTGAAAATAGAATAATGAAATAGGCTTCGGATAGAATTTCTTACCTCGGTCCAAGCTAAGCGATGCTACCAAATCTCGATCAATATTCTCTGAATAAACATAGATTGGCAATCTATTTGTTAGAACACAATTTATGCTATAATGTATAAACCCTAATATCAACTACCCACCACGTGCTCACTGCTAACTCTGAAATCGCTCAACTCAAAGCGCGCCTCGCTCGAGGTCAACCTAACCGAGAACCCGATATGCTCTATAATGTGTAACAGCATTCTAAATTTATTATAAATTAAAATAAAATACTTTTATAGCTTAAAATATTATAATAAGTCAAAATATGAATTTTCTGAGTTTTTGAAGTAACATAATTTCCTTTAAATTCAACAAAAACCCAATAATAGCCATAATTACTTCCAGCTGCAAAATAAGTCCCATAATTTTTAAAAGAACTTTAAAAAATATATAAAAATTATAGAAATTAAAATCTGAATTTAAAAGACATAAAACTATTTTAAAATTTTTCATTTTGTTAAAACCAATGCGATATGAAAATCATAGCAAATAAACTCCAACAATTATCAAATTCAAACTGAGTCTTATATATATACCATAAAGACTTTACTATATTTTTTTCCAAAACATTTTCAGGGTTTAAAGGATCCAAAGGAATTTTACAAATCTAAATTACATAAAATATTAAAAATACATACGATTTTAGAAAATTATAAACTTTTGCCAGAAATTGTAATATAGTCTAACGTGTCATACTGTAATGTTTCACGTGCTAACAATAACTGTGCACTAGTTTATGCATGTGTCGCACTTAACGCTAACAAAATTTACACGCTCGGTATTTTTCTTCTTCTACTTCTTCTGTTTACTTTCTCTCCAAACCAAAACACACTCACCAGCTCATGGTTACTGTTTACCCAGCTTCCTTTGCTCCCCATTTTCATCTCATAACCATCACTTGCTCACACATGAAACACCACTCATAACATACATTATATACATTATGCACTCATGTAACACACACAACCCATTACCTCCACAAAACATCCACAAATATATAAATACATACACATACTGTCATAGTACACCCCTGTATACACATACACACACACACCCCCTAGAGCACTCAATTCACATGCACACACACATGAGCACCCAGCTCAAAATAAGCTGCCTTTTGGCAGCATCACCATGCGCAGACACACACTTTGCACATCTTCTGCCTCCTTTATTTCTTTAACACACACACACACACAAACTCACACCTGTATACCCATTATACACACCAACATATTCACACATAAGACACACACAACACAGCAACACACCGATCTCCTCTCACACCCACATGGACTTTCCCCAAACCCACTTCATGGTAGCCCTCCTTCTTGCTGCATAAAAACGTAGATACACACATACACTAACGCATCTAGCAAAAAAAACACACACACACACACACACACTCTTGCACATCACTTCACTGCTATATGGCTACTCCTTCCCCTCCTTCATGCTTAACCCACTTCACCCACACAATACATAAGCACCTACTGGCACCATACACAAAACATTTTAGGACAAACTTGTTATACCAATTTTTACACCCACCTAGTCACACACTATACACATATTTTCACACCTAGTTTACACACACAGTCACACTGGAATCACCACTTCCATGGTTGCCATTTCAGCCCTTCTTCCACCTTACTGATCCTCATTTAGCACGCTTGTTCCACCAACAAAACACAAACTTGCTGCGCCTATTTCACACCTCCTTTCATGTACACGGCCCATACAAAGCACACCCACAGTGTAGACTAAACCCATTTTCAACCCCTAAACCCATTATCATCTCTCTCTCTCTTTCCTTGCAAACTCACATACATATGCATTCACACAACCACCTCTGCACAACACTCACGCACATACAAAACACACATATTCACTCATGCACAGGTCATACAGATTTACACAAACTTACACAAACACTCACTCCCGTACTCAAACGTCTACGGCAATTTATTCTCTCATTTACAATTACAACCCACACCCATTACTCCCAACACAAACTACCGTAACCCACATACCCAATCCCAAAATAAATTTGATTCAGAGAAAAAGTAAAGACCTTACCTGAGGTTTTGCCAAAATTATTTCTTCACTCTCTCTCTCTGCCATTTTTAGAAAATTGTAACGGCATCTCAGTCCTTCTAGTACAGGCGTGGCTCGGTGAATCAGTCTTTCACAAGAACGGATCTTTGTCCTCGCCTGATTCTTTAGGATCCTGCCAAAGAAGTAAATAAATAAATTAATACAATTCAAATATAAATTAACATCACAAATGTACAAAATAAGGCATGACGTGATTTTATTTTACTTACAGGCCCTCCTGGGTGAGCATAACTCTCTGTTTACTCTGGGGGTCAATGCGTACCCCGCGTGTCGGGCCACGTCCTCGTTGAGATCCTACAAAACACATACATTAATACAGTTCAAATATACTTCAAATATAAATTAGCAAAAATGTACTAAATACCATTATCAACTATACCGGTGGTAGAACCCACAGAAGAAGGAAAATCAACGCCCGGGTGGGATGAATATGCGTCGGGCTGGGGCGACGACTGGGGCTGGGGTGATGGCAAAGTCGACGGATGGGACTGGGGCTGTACGTGATCACTCTGTGGCTCGTCATCAGTGAGTAATGATGAGGTGGGACCCACCGGGGTAAAAGTAGCTCGGTGTCCAGCTCGGCCACGAATAGCTCGTATCCTATCCATACCTGACTTCGTATAGATAAATTGCAAAGACATCAACACATTAAAAACAATAATTTGGCAAAAATCATCATCGGCACTATATATATGAACAGAGGTGCAAAAACACATCAATATGAACCAAGTTCTAGAATGTTACTACATTTTTTTCCGTGATGTTACAACATTACAAGTCAGTATTTTCAGTTTGGGAATCATTATCATCTTCCTCACTAGACTCGTCGTCCTCTTCTTCATGGGACTCGTCGTCATCTTCATCTTCCAATTCATCATCTTCATCAGTAGACTCAGTCACATCATCTCCAACACTTTCTACGTCTTCCGCGTCATCATCAACGACTTCTTCTCCTACATGAAGTGCTGTTGGAAGAGGAAGATCATCCTTCTCGTTGTTGACCTCAACAGGTAACGAGACAGGCAGTTGGTAGGCTTGAAAGGAGTTTACCTCACTGTCATATGTCACGGGCAATTTCTTAGACTAGCAAATAGAAAGGGCTCGTCTGATGCAAGTCTTGACTTGACATTGACATCTACAATCCCTTGAGAGCTAACACAGATTCCTCTACTGCATGTGACATCGAACCACGTACACTTGAACATTACCAGGCAGTTTTGGAAACCCAGATATGTTAGCTCAACAATCTCATCTAGCTCTCCGTAAAAGTCCATACAATTATCAGCATAACAGTCTCATCTATCCACGACATAGACACACAAAGCATGAGTCAAAACACTGTTTTATAAACAATTAGATTTTCCAAATTGTCCAAACTGGACATCCAAAGGCTCATTACAAAGCATTACTTTGTAATGAGTACCTTTGAACGGGAACTGAGGGTTTTTATGCATGCATGCGTTCAGAAATTGATAACATATGCAAGAATCTTTCCGAAATATCAAAACTGCAGAAAGATCGTTACATATGTTACCAATTCCACATTAAATAGAATTCGTTGGCAACGAGTTGAACCATCTCGTTGCCAATGGACTTCTCAAAACAACAACTAATATAAAAAAGGCAGGGTTTGTAAATAACGAGTAATTGAACCATCTCTGGGCAATATGTAGTACTTATGGGATGTATAAGGGCTAATTAGGGCTAACTGGGTTATTAGGGTTAATTACGAGTATTAAGTTTTAGGGTTTAGCGTTATGGGTTTAATTAATCTAATTAGGATTTTCGAAGATATGTTAGGGCTAATTAGTGTTAATGAGGAGTACCTTGGGCTAATTATAGGTAATTATGGTTGATTATGACTAATTAGGGTTATTTAGTCCTAATTAGGGTTTAATTGTGCCGAGTAGTGTTGATTATTCCTAATTAGGGCTAATTAGGCTTAATTGGGTTATGTTAGGGCTAATTATTGTTAATGAGGGCTAGTTTCAGATAATTATAGCTAATTACGGTTGATTAGGACTAATTAGGGTTATTTAGTCCTAATTATGGTTTAATTGTGCCGAGTAGTGGTGATTAGTCGTAACTAGGGCTAATTAGGCTTAATTGGGTTATGTTAGGACTCATTATTGTTAATGAGGGCTAGTTTCGGATAATTATAGTTAATTAGGGTTGATTAAGACTAATTACGGTTATTTAGTCCTAATTAGGGTTTAATTGTGCCGAGTAGTGTTGATTAGTCCTAATTATCACTAATTAGGCTTAATTGGGTTATGTTAGTGCAAATTATGACTAATTAGGTTAACTATAATCAATATGCGCGTAATTGGGGTTCATTTTGGCTAACTGGGGTAATTATAACTAATTTAATTTTCATTAGGTTCTTAGGATTAATTAACCCTAATTAGGCTTGTTAGAGCTAATTAGGGTTAATTGATTTATTAAATTATTGTTAATCAGGGCTAATTATAGCTAGTGCTGGAGTCACGATGAGATTCCAGGGGGTGCATGCTAAAAATTTTGCGTTAACCTAATTAACCTAAATTTAATACACAGTCAACAATCTCAATTTCGACACCTCATATAGGGTGTCGATATGGTGTCCGATACGTGTCCGACGCCCATCGACACGCACCTCCGGATACATCGGCATACATTGATTTATTTTTTAAATACGGACACCGTCGATCGGACGCGGTGTCCATGTCTGCACTAACTAACAGGTATCTCAATCCAATTGGGTCCCATCCTCCGTCAACAATCTCAATTCTCAAATGCTCAATGCAATAAAGATTAACAAAAATCACACATTCAATCTAATTGGGTCCCATCCTCCGTCAATAATCTCAATATCTCAAATGCTCAATGCATAATTAACAACCTAAAATCATCAATTAATAATTGCAATTACTTCAAATGCACAGCTAATAACCTGAAATCATCAATTAACAACCTAAAATCACAGATCAATAATCACAATTCTCAAATGCACAATTAACAACCTAAAATTATCAAACAAATTATCAATGTTCAAATAGGAAAAAATTGTTCAAAATGCACATATCTGATGCGCTTGAATTATTTCAATTTAGGGTTCGATTGTGTTAGGGCATTCAATTAAGGGTTCAATTAGTTTATTTTAGGATTTTAATAGCTTTAGGGAAGGATTCAAGTGTGTGTGTGTGTGTGTGTGTGTGTGTGTGAGATCAGGCATTTGTGTTTGGGGGGAAAGGGCGTATGCACTTTGGGAGAAATCTGAGTGGAAATGGATGGGGGTGGGAGAGGGTAGAGGGGAGGGGCATGTAGTTGAAGGGAACCTGATTTGGCATGGATGGGGAAGATGAAACATGGGTCAAAGATGAAGATGGTCAACAAGATGGAAAAGAGAATTAGACAAGGGCAATTCTATCTTTTGAAAAATGAGCTCAGAGGGGTAGTTTGGGTAGAACAAAAGTGAGAATTTGAAAAACCCCTTGTTCAGAAGTTTTTAGAAAAAAAACTCACTTTTTCTTAATTTTACAAACAATAACCACCATCCACAAAAAGTTTACCCCAATTTCCACTTTTTCCTAATTTTCCCTTATATGATTCTAATATGTTACGGTTTGAATTTTAGAATTGTTAGAGGTTATTTGATAAGATTTTCGTATCGCATTAGTTTGGGCAAAATGAATTATTTAAGGGAAAATTAGGAAAAGATGGGATTTAGAGTTAAATATTTGTAGATGAGGGGTTTGTATTGGAAAATTGTGAAAAAGTGAGGTATATTTTGAAAATCTCTGAAAAAGGGGGTTAGTTAGAAAATAATGGGTTTTTTGAAACCATATCTTTTCCCATCCCCAAAATACCCCTCCACCTGTTTGTCCCACATCAGACTTTTGGATTGATGATATTCTCACAGCATTTTCTTCTATTTTCAGCCAAACTCTCTGGCTCCCTCTCTCTCCATTTTTATCTGCCTATGACTCCTCAACGCCGGCCACTTTCTGGCGATGACACGGCGACGGCGCATCCACCTTTCGACGACGCGATTTACATCCCTCCCTCCAAACCAAGTGTCTCTATCTCTCTTTCCCCGATTCCATCTGCCGGCAGCGACGACACCTCCACCTTCCGACAATGACGATCCGTGGGTTTCAAAATCGATCTATAGTCGTTGACGACGACACCCTTTCTCTCCATGGGTGCTGAAATCGATCCATTGGCAACGTCGACTCTCTCTCTCTCTCTTCCAAATCGAACCTTCCGGCGACGACATAGCTAGACTGTAACATCCCGAAATTTTCGGAACGTTAACACTCGCTCTATCAGATGCACTCAGACAATTATGACCTCAAATCAAGCAATTTAGAACCATCAGTCCGTCAGAGCAACTAAACCATTGAGTATAATAATACTCTTAGCGTACAATTATACTTGAACACATCAAATCTAAGCTAACAATTCTAAATAACCATAATGGCCCACGCAGGGGTTCTAAAGGCTAATACTGAAACTTAAGTTCTCTTTCGCTCGGCTCAAATCTAGTCCACACCCAATGCGATCTATTGTTGGTTATCACCTGCGGAAAGGAAGTCAAAGGGGAGTGAGCTTTTGAGAGCTCAGTAAGGTCGTTCAAACGAAGAAATTACGAAAGAGTTTACAAATACAAAACGATGTTGGTTTTGTTCAAAGAAACAATTTGATGATAATTTCCAAAACTTTCACAACGATTACAACTAATTCGATCAGATATTAATATGACTGTCAAATACGATGCAAACAATCACAAACGCTATTGAACATGAGTTGCAAAGCCACACAGGCAATGCAGGGTAATCACTTAGCAAAGCCACAAAGGCGATGCTCACTAACACTTTACACCGGCTAGTCCGTCAAGGTACTAGCCCACACCAGTATCCTCCAATATACACCAACTCCCACCAAACACTTCGATGCAAATTCTCATGTCAATATACAGAATGACAATAAACCGATAAATGTAACATGTTATTCAATGCTCGATGGACAATAAATATTGAGCACCGATAAGAGTTTCAATAAACCATTTTAAGGCTCAATGAAAGGTTTTTAAGGCAAACAATGCGACTTAATCAAAATAACAGAATCCAAAAGAATAGCGATAGCAATTCAAAAAAAATATGTATGAGGACAAATAGAGTAAACTGGGTTTCTGAAGAAATCCCTTACCTCAGTCCAAGCTATGCACTCGCTGCTATTCAACCTTGTTCAAACCTCGAATTAACCTAAGCGGGCAAATTAATTTATTAGAATTCAACCTAGCCTCACCAGCTATTAATATAATGCTAAATCCTAATCGTTGCTCCCTCTGACACTCTTAACGTAACCGAAAACGAATCAGATTTCTCGAACGACTAAACCTAACGGATAACCACGCACACTCTGAAAAGCATTAAGACACTTCCAAAAATAATACAAAATTACTATAAAATACTTTTGTACCTTAAAACACTATAAAAAGTTATAATATAAATTTTCTGAATTTTTGGATATTTTTGAATTAAAAATGATTTTCTTAAATACTAGAAAAAAACCCAAAATAACAATTAATGCTTCTAACTCAAATTAGAGTTCCATAATTTTCATGATAGCTTTATAATATGTAAGAAAAATACAGAAATCAAAATTGAAATTTAAAAGGCACCGAAACTATTTTAAAATCATTTGTTTCATTAAATCAAATGTGATACATGTTAATGTACTAAATCAACTCAGAAATTAATGAAACTTAAACTGAGTTGTCTTTTTACTATAAAAGCACTGCTGTAATTTTTGTGGAATTTAATATTGAGAGCAAATGCTCAAAACAAATTTTAGGTTAGCTCCACTTGCAAAAATATTAAAACTATCAAACGACATCAGAAAAATATGAAATTTTCACAAAACTTATAATATTTTACTAAGAACCTGCGTGTAAAGTTTCAGAATTTTTGGACATTGGTACAGTGCTCAAGAGCCACGTGGTACAACTGTGCAAGCACAATGTACCACCTTATTGCACAAACCCATTACTGTTGAACCATCTTCTTCTTCATTCCACCTTATGTCCAAACCCAGAACACTCTCACTCACACCACGGCTCTCTCTCTCTCTCTCTCTCTCTCTCTCCCTCCCATTTTCTGTTGCACACACAATCACATATATACACACTTTACACACATATCACACCCGCATGTTACACACTCATACACACACATCCCAGCACACAGGAACACCTCACGGCTGATCTTTTTCAGCCCTTCAACACCCCATACTCATTCCTGTATAAACACAGCAGCTATGTACCCACCTATATCACTTCTAAAACACAAGGTATACACACATTTTCTTTCTCTTTTGCTTGCTTCTTCCTCTCCAACACCCTCATTTGCGAAACCCATTTCTGTCACTCCCTTCCTCTCGATCTCTCAACAAAGCAGTCCAAACTCTCACCCACAGAACCGCTTACAAACACACACATCTAACTCACTTATTCTCCCACAAAACAGCACATTTACTGCTCTTACTTCACAGCTACTTTGCAGCCTTCCCCTTCCTCATTACACATCAACAAACACATACAAACACTCACTCTTACACAGTGCAATTTCCCCTCACGCAGCCCTTCTTTCTAACCCACAAAACTACATTCATATATATATATATATATATATATATATATATATATATATATATATATATATATATATATATATATATATATATATATATATATAGCGACCCAACTCACAGAGATCACCTCACAGCCAAGACTAAACACACACAACCCATGCACGCAGCTGAAGTTTCAGCGTTCTCTCTTTTTCATACCCACGTCAAGTACAGATGGGTACATTACCTTACGGCAGTACCCTCCTCTCATAGCCATAAACCCAGCAACTCGATCCCATAAAACATGAAATAAGCTAGGGAGGGAAGCCAGAAACTTACCGAAAGAATTCGCCAGGAAACTTCTTCTTCACAGCAAATGTGCCCTCTCTCTCTCTCTCTCTCTCTCTCTCTCTCAATCGTTTTTCAGAAACACGGTTGGAAAAACAGGGACGGCTGATCGAGAACAGCCATATATATATAAAAACCCTAAAGTGGCAAATGACCAAAAACCCCTTATACTTTCGTTAGTTATCGAAAGATGCACCCACAATTTTTATTATTTCAAAATAGTCCAAAATAAATTATTTATCATAGTCTAGGTACTCGAAAAATTTTAATGGTTGGATTCGATAACCAGCTATACTAAGTGTCGTTAAAAGATTTCTTATAAGATCTGGTCACGCTAATCGTCACTAAACACTTCAATCAATATCACTTAAAACTGTTAACGTTAAATCGTAACATATGGTTTCTAAAATTTACTTCGTCGCTAAAAGTTCTCTTTTTATATACTTTTTTTTAAATAAAAATATCGACGCTAAAAACAATTGTCGCTAAAAATTTTAAATCAAACCGTTAAAAATATCTGGGTATTACACTAAATAAATCGAGAAAAATATCGGGGTGTTACATAGACGTCACCTTACGGCTGCATCACCTCCACCTTAATCACGCAAGTTTGGATTGTGTTGTCTATTTGTGGATTGCTTGGGTAAGCTATATTGTATTACATATTAGTGGAATTTTCTGCTCTGTGTTGTCTATGAAACTTCTATATTTGGTTCTTATGAATGACCATTAAGATTAGTGCAGTTCATTTATTGTTTTCTACCATGAGAATCCCTTGTTAGGTGAATAATCCATCTTTGTTGAGTTAATTATCTTCTGATCTGCACATTGATTTATGGAGACTCAAAATTTTCGTTCCTATAATGTTCTTGGCATTTGCCATCCTGGTTCCAGTTAACTGGATAACGGCGAACAGACTTACAGCACCATTGATAAGCTTTCGATTTTTAACATTCCACCCAAATCACACAGGTTAGCAACCTTGTTTTGCTACCGATCTTCATAGCGTTCTACCTCATTTTCTTTCATCTACATCGGTAGTGTAACTAGCCTTTAATCCACTTAGTGTTGCCATTGTGAGTAATTCGATTATTTTGACATTTGTACATTCGTTCCTATAATGTTCTTGGCATGTGCTTGTTGAAATTAAAGTGTCTGTCATATTTGTTTTGGCGATATACATCTACTTGAGGGTGATGCTATCGGCACTTGAATAGTTTAATGTAAGGAAAACGTATCGAAATTAGAGTGCTGCAACCAATTATAGAAATAAGAAATTGCAATATCAGCATTTTTAGGTGGGATACTACATCCTTCAGAGTACAACAGTTCATACCATAAGACTAATAGTTAATTGACTGATTGATGAGTAGAAATATTGGCAGCATCAATGTGGTACTGTATTGAAATAGTCACGGCAATTAAGGACTATCTTTTTCACAAGGTATTATTATTTAGGTTCAAGTGATCACTAAAGTACCTGCTTGCAATGTATAATATTCTTTCTGATTGCAGGTTTTGGACACATATAGTGATGGCATATGCCTTTACTTTTTGAATGTGCTTCGTGTTACAGTAGGAGTATACAACAGTTGCATCGACGTGGTTGCACTTTCTTGCATCAGAAAGGCCCCGTTTTGATCAATTTACAGTATATCGCACTACTGCTCATGTTATGGCAATTTGTAAAGTGATGTATCATGTTATGAATTTTTAGCACTATCAACACTGTCTAACACGTGGGAATATGTTACCTTTGTTATCCTTTGACTTTACTTATAAACATAGGATGGAAATGAGCTTGGTGGTGTCTTCAAGGCTTGTTTAAAGCTGATTTGCTTGCAATTTTGGTTGGAGAGATACAAGAATTTATTTAGGATAAAGTAAGGACTGGACAAATTTTTTCAGCTAGTTAGCCTAACAACAGTTGGCATGTGAGAAGCTGGGACACCCTAGCCTAACAACAAAATTTATTGAAGATTATGCACTGCTTTAGGGATTAATGAGGGAATAATGTCTCAGGGAAGTTGAATTTTTGTGTACTTGGCTGTATAGTTTTGATTATTAGTAGGCTGTCTTACAACTTAGTATTTTTGGATGATGATGTACAAAGAGTTAGGATTCCTAATAATACATCAGGACATCAGGTTTGATTGAAGCTTTCAGCTATTCCGTAAGCTTTGTCAAGTTCATTTTTAATTGAAATTATTAGTTGATATTTTTGAAATGGTACTGTCCATGAAGTTTATTCTAAACTACTACTTACTGCTTATCCCATTTGGAGTGAAAGGAATACTGGAACAATATTTGCTTCAAGTTCTCTCTGACTAGTTGCTACACATTTACCTGTGTACTGTTCAAGATTATGTACAACATGTGATGGAATACTTGAAGAATAGGAACTATCCAAGAACAATGCATTTCTCATATTTAGGCATGCAATAACTTCATAACCGTTAACAGCAAAATATTTATCCATAGTTTAGGCATGCAAGAGTTTCAAAATAGGAAATGCTACATCGGTCCTATCATGAGCCATTTTCATTTGAAAATGTAGCTTTCAAGTGACGTCGAGATTTGACTTGAAAGCACGTTGAAGTCTCCAAATACTCTTTCGTAGTTCGATTGGATACGACGATTGTACTAAGAAAACCGCACCACTGCATTTGTCTGTTATTTTCAAGCATTTGCTCATGTACTAATCTTGTGGCTACACATGGGATTATCGTCATTACTAGGGTCTGTTATAGCACCTATGTAGCTTCTCATCCATTCAAAACTTTATGTAGCTTGCATCTAGCTCTGTAATGTGCTCCCCATTTTCCAACTTATGTTCACCTTACTTGATGATTCTTGTTAACCTGTATGTTACCACGTTTGGAGTTTTTAAGAACCCGTTAAAATTATATTTAACGTGTTGACAGTAAACATTCCTATGCTTATAAACATTCCTATGACAATAAACATTCCTATGTCGTCATATTGTTGTTCTTTTCCAATTTTTCACTCTTATAAGTAGTAGGATCAAGCGACACTCAATTGATAAATGCCGTCAAGTTATCTGCACCCAGATGATTAACCATTTAATTTGGCATTGATAAAACTCCCATGTTTTGATGAACCATTCAATTGTTGGGTCATCCCACGTATGTAGTGGTCCCATCGAGAAAAAAACAGGCGTCGTGCACCCCGTAATTTTTGCATAAAATGACTTGAGCATCAGCACAATCGGACACGCAATTTTGCAGAAACTGACCTGTGTTTCCACAGAAAGTGACTGGTGTCACCACAGAAAATGTGTTGCGGCTGTGTTGCAGTGGGTGGATTGGAGGGAAAATAGAAAAGAGGGAGAAACATTTGGTTAAAAATTACGACACATCCAATTTTTAGAACTATACCTTTGTGCCATGTAGGATTCCTTTGAAACATTTGTATCTGCCATGTAAGCTTCAACTTTGCACGTCGTAGTCCCCCTACTTAGTTGGGCAAGACTTATATTGTATATTTGCACACACTTTGAGAAGTGTTTATGTTATTGCTAAATTTGGAGCTTTCACGCTATACTCCATTTGCTATGAATAACCATAAGGAGTTCTAAATACGTTGCCATATTACAAGGATGTTTGTCCGGTGCAATTGATCCGACACCCCAAATTACCATCGTGATAAGTAATTGCGAAAAATAATAAATGCATTTATGCAAGTTTTACCGACTAAACATGGTTTCACTTAAAATCACCTTCGGCAAGAGTGTTTTCTTTTTGTCATTACAAAAATTTACTATTCTTTTGGAACATATGAAAGAAGACGTAGAAATTCCAACAGAATTAAACGTTCGCAACATTCGTTCTTTGAGGTAGCTAAAGGTAAGTTTCAAAGGAATCTAATTTTTTTTATTAGTTATACCGTTAAGTTCTAACATGTTACACTCAGTTTTAACTAAAAAGAGATTTGATTTCAATTGAAGATTAACTTGTGGCAAGCTAAGATTGAGTTGGAAGATAACAAAAGTAAATCTAAGGATAAATGAGTAAAACTAATTTTCCCCCATTGATCAATAACAACGGAAAATTATAATAGTTATGGTAATGGTATTATGGAGCTTCCAGTGGTAGATGTCACAGTACGACAGTGGTGGGAACTGTAAAGATGACAATGATTGTGAACATGATGGTGGTAATTGAATAGTTCAAGTGGCAGCACTGTTAATGAGACTGAGATTTGTAGTAGGTCCGACAAGTGATGGATGCAATGGTGTTGGCGTGTAGTTCGCAAGATGGTTGTACAAGAACCATAATCGTAGTAATGGTTGCAATAATGATGACAAAGTTGAGGGTAGTGGTAAACACAAGAGCAGAGCTTAATGAAATTCTATTGTCCAAAAAATGTGAAACACCAAAGGAGGTGGTCGATGTGTAAACAGATTCGGTGACATAAGTCATTTTCTGCAGAAACACAAGTCTATTTATGCAAAGGTGCTTGTCGGATTCTGCCGATGCTCAAGACGTTTTCTGCAGATGCAATACTAACTTTGCCTACGGGAAGAGCTTAAAGCACCTCTTAGTTTTGCCTCGTGTACACATGACATGGCACAATACCACATAGGTTGTGAATTCCATCCACGCCAAGAAGTGAAGAATGATCCAAAAAAATGGTAGGTTTACATTGCACAAGTCAATTTCTACAACAATGCAAGTCCTGATATGTAAAGATGCATGTCATTTTCTGCAGATATTCAAGTCGTTTCTTCTCTTGCAACCAATTCAATAGAAACTTTGTCCTATTTGCGAATGAAGACGTGGTTTTGGAGTTCTTAAAGCTCTTCCTTGGCAAATTGGGCAAGCGTGACTGTCAATGGTACTAAAATTCATGCTACACCATAATGGCACCACATGTATAGGATGCGGCAAGATGTACTATTTTCGTCACTATAAAATGGCACAATGTTTTTACCATGAAAATCTACATCGAATTGTGCTATGTTATAAGCTCTTCCCTTAGGCAAAGTTTCTATTTTATTGGTTGCAAGATTAGAAACGACTTGAATATCTACACAAACTGACAAGCATATTTTAATATCTGTACTTCATTCTTGCAGAAAATGACTTGTGTTAAAGTAAACCATCTTTATACCGTATTAGCTTAACAACAAAAGTGCTGCATTTTTGGTTTGTTGTCCTACGGGAGAATCAACTTCCTAAGTGTTGTAAGAGAATATCAACGTCTGTCTATAGGAGAATCAACTTCTTGGCTCGATAAAGGGCGACCATGCCACTGAGTGAACATGCAAAACCCCGAAATCCTAAGCAAGCCTCTAAAATGGCCTATGGCAGCGGTCAAAAAGCGTTGTTGTAGGTCCAATAACCACTGCTATAGGCTCTGGCAGCGTTCACATACGGCTGGCGTAAGTCTCGCTGCCAAAGACTTATGGCGCGGTCAAGGGTATCTACAGCAGCGGCTGGCCGCTGCTATTGTGGCTTCCTTATCCGCTGACTATGGAGACCTATAACAGTAGCTAAAACTGTATGCCAACAACTAATGGCCGCTACTATAGCTGAATTTTGTATAAGAAAAATAAAATTAAAAACCATGGTCTATTTGAACTCATTCAGTAGTAAGTGAAAATTTACTAAAGTTTTAAATTCTTACACAAATCATACCATCTTCTTTACAATTAATCTAACTCATAAGACTAACATAGGTTGGATCAAATTAACAAATCCATTCAAACATAATAACAAAGAAAGCTTCCAGTAGACTTCTTCCCAGAGCTAGACGAAACCACCATGCACAAAACAAAGTTTCTTGGTCCATTTGTATTCAGCCATGTATGTGCATCAATATCAACCTAAAATCAAAGTTGAACACATGTAAGGGATTAATTTCAACTTGCTTAATTTGTGTTCCTGCATGTAAAGCAAAACTACTGCCACGCAATCGACTTGCACTGAGCTGATTCATATCGCAAAAATTACACAATGTTTCAGCACAAAATATGAGTATAATACACCATAAAAGATACCTGATCTAATATTCTGCTAGGATGTTAATAGGAGACTGATAAGGAGAAGATTGCTTTTGGCATAATCACTTAGGCCAAATCAGTTGCTTTTGACATTTTAACACCTCATTCTAAACGTCTATAGCACAAAGGCAGCAAAAAGAACATATGGTTAATTTTCTGATACTAAATACTAAGCTAACACAAGGGATTCTCATGGTAGAAAACAATAAATGAATTGCACTAATCTTAATGGTCATTCATAAGAACCAAATATAGAAGTTTCACAGACAACACAAAGCAGAAAATTCCACTAATATGTAATACAATATAGCTTACCCAAGCAATCCACAAATAGACAGCACAATCCAAACTTGTGTGATCAAGGTGGAGGTGATGCAGTCGTAAGGTGCTATCCAGCTATGTCGTTGCCGGAAGGTTCGGTTTGGAGGAGAGAGAGGGAGTCGACGTTGCCAATGGATCGATTTCAGCACCCATGGAGAGAAAGGGTGTCGTTGTCGATGACTATAGATCAATTTTGAAACCCATGGATTGTCGTTGTCAGAAGGTGGAGGTGTCGTCGCCGCCGACAGATGGAATCGGGGAAAGAGAGAGAGAGAGAGAGAGAGAGAGAGAGAGACTTGGTTTGGAGAGAGGGATGTAAATCGCATCGCCGGAAGATGGATGCGCCGTCGCCGTGTCGTCGCCAGAAAGTGGCCGATGCCGGCGTTGAGGAGTCGTCGGCAGATAAAAATGGAGAGAGAGGGAGCCAGAGAGTTTGGCTGAAAAGAGAAGAAAATGCTGAGAATATCATAAGTCCAAAAGTCTGATGTGGGACAAACAGGGGGAGGGGTATTTTGGGGATGGGAAAAGATATGGTTTCGAAAAACCCATTTTTTTTCCAACTAACCCCCTTTTTCAGAGATTTTCAAAATATACCCCACTTTTTCATAATTTCCCAATTTGAACCCCTCATCTACAAATATTTAACTCTAAATCCCATCTTTTCCTAATTTTCCCGTGAGCAAAAGAGGGAAAGGGACGGGGGGGCCAAACAAGGATTGACTTCGGTTTGGGTTAGTTTTGGGGAAAATTAGGAAAAGGTGGGTTTTGGGGTTAAGTTTTTGTAGAAGGAGGGATATATTTCTAAACTTGAGAAAAAGTAGGTTTTCTTTTGAAAATTTCTGAACAAGGGGGGAGCTTTAAAAAAATGGGTTTTTTTTAGACTTAAGTTTTTGACTACCCAAACTACCCCTCTAGGTGAAACTAGTCACATTCTGCTGAAACCCAAGTCCTTCTATGCAAACGTACATGTCTGATTCTGCCGATGCCCCAGTCTTTTTACGCAAAAATTACGGGGGGGCAGAAGAGCTGGTTGGTAATGATATTATTGTATGAATGTAATGTTCTGTTTTCTTCATGCTTCCAAACCGGTGCACGAACTGAAGTCATAAATTTGCTGATGATCTTCATTTTCTTGCATAGGAAGAAACTCAAAGAGAAGGGGAATCAAAATAAAATCTGATTTCTTTTTAGGGTTTTATTTCAAATGATAGTTTATCTCACGGATAACTTTTTCTTTTTTAACAAGGGTTGAGATTGATTCTCCATTCTTGTAATCTATACTATTATTATTAAGAGAGAGTACTTTTTTTAATAAAGCTTTTCTTGAGCTTTTAATATTTTTCATGTATTACATTTCAACTTCTCTTCATTAATAGCCAATAAAACGCTAACAACGGTGTTTTACGTGTCAGATGTTTTTTCATTATTTTGTCTCCACATTTTCACAAAAATAACAAGAAGTTATCGATTGGTTACAATTTTAGATCCGGTAACTTCTCTCTATTTGCAGACCTTGTATCATTGTCATTTAAAAATTACTTACATCTTCTATCTTTAGTTGTAAGGTGGATCGCGGCCGAAAGCATAATCGTGTGTGTAAGTACAATTTTACATGTGGTAACTTCTCTCGATTGTTAGACTGTTGTTGCTGGACGTATTTGGTAGAATGCAAAATACTAAAAAATGCTCAAGTCACCCTTCGACCCTGCGTGTAATATCCCACATCGGATGTGGAGTAGTATGAGATGACCCTTATAAGACCTTGCCAAGGAACACATAAGTACCTACTTGGCTAGCCCTTTTGAGGGAGGCATTACCCTGTGGTGGGGCCGTGGACCGGGTCGTTACATTTTGCGCAGTGAAAGCATAGTGGTTACATCGTCCGATTCGAGGATTAATGTGTGAGTGTTTATAAGAATTGGAAATATTTTGAGGTTGAGTAATCATCTCCGCTTGGTGGGATTACGAAACTATAGGTTATAATCAAAATCATATAGTGTAGTGAAAGGTTCTTAGCTGCTATTGATGTTTCAACATTTTGGAGGTTATGTGTAAGATCTGATAAGCCCTTCGTTTGGAAGTTACCTAGTGAGAGCGTACTGCTTCGATATTATAAGTAAGTGAAATTTCGAGGACGAAATTTTTGTAAGGGAGGGAGAGTGTAACACCCCGAACCCTAAAATAATTTTTATAGATTAATCAAAAACCTTTAGCGGCGATTTATTTTTTTAGCATCGGTATACTGATTAGCGAGTTTTAGTGACGAATCGGTGAGCATCAAATATTGTTATCTTTAGCGATAATGTTTAGAAACTATAATTAACTTGTGATTTAATTATAGTAGTTATAAGAAATACTTATTTAGATCTTTAGTGACGATTAGCGTGACAAAATTCTACCGGTAATTCTGAGCGACAACTAGCGTAGCGGGATTATGTCATACCAATTAAAATTTTCTTTTAGTGCATTAATCTATTGTAAATTAATTTTTGCGGGCCTTTTCATAATAATAAAATGTTTTGGGTAAATTTAAAATAACTAATAAAAGAAAATTGAAGGGGGTTCTTGGTAGTTTTTTTCTATTAGGGTTATATATATACATATGTAAGAGTAGCCGGCCCTATATTTCCCATTCCTTTCTTGAAGCTCGGTAGAAAGGCCACAAGGGAAGAGATCAAGAAGATTTTTCCGGCGACCGGCCTTGATTTCTTGGTAAGCTTCGTAAAACCTTTTTCTTTTAATAGTAGTTCACAAATTTATGGGTTTACGGCTATCATGGCCCTGCAAAATGGTTTGTGCTTTGTTGTGAGATGGGCCGTGACTGAGAGAGAGAGAGAGAGAGAGAGAGAGTTTGCTATGAGAATATGGAGTGTTGGTTGGAACGGGAATATGGTTTTGACATGGTTCTGTGGCCAAGTGAGAGAAGTATATAGGTTTTGGGTTAATTTGTAAAGTGTTGTGGGTTCATGGCCATGATGAGTGAAGCGAAAAAAAAAAAGATTTGTGAAGATGGTGACTGCAATGGGGAAGGAAACCCAGATTTGCTGTGACTATTGTGGGCTATGCCGAGCCATTGCTACCGTGGAAGAGTTGCCGTGAAGCCTGTGGGTGATGGCCACGGCTGTCCCTGGTTAGTGTTGTTGATTTTGTGACTTCATGTGTTGAGAGAGAGAGAAAGAGGCAGCTTGGTGTAAGTGTTGTGCAGGTGTGCGGCCATGTGTGTGTGTGCGTTTATGTGTGCTGTGTGGTGCATTCGTGTCTATTTGTGTGTGTGAGGTAAGCTACTACGCAGCTATGTGCGTATGTGTGTGAGAGTTGTGTGCTTTGGTGTGTGTTGTGTGTTCATGCGTGTGTTAAAAGCTGTCAAGAAATAGCTTTGGGTATAGTGAAGCTGCCAAGAGGCAGCCGAGTGCATGTGTGTGCTGAGTGCGTGTGTTGTGTGCAAAAATGTGTGAATATGTATGCTTGGGAAAGGCTGTCTTGAAGACAACTGTGTGTGCATGTGTTCGTGTGTGCAATTGTGTGTATAGATATGAGTGGCAGGGTTGCCCAGAGATAGCTAGGTGTGTGTGAGTTGTGTGCTTGTGTTAGTGTGTGTGATGCATGTGTGTGTGAGCTGCTATGCAGCCATATGATAGAGTGTATGTATTGCTGCTATGTGTGGGCTGTAGTGCTGTGTGTGTGAGTGTTCAATGGGTGATTATATGTGGCTGTGCATGTGGGTTAAGCCCTGGATAAGGAAGATTGGAGCAGCTATGTCTCAAGGCAGTGGGTTGAGAAATATGTGAGTTGTGTGCGTGCTCATAGGTTCATATGTATAGTGGGTTTTGGGTTGTTTGAATGATGAGTAAATGGGTGAAGGATGTGTCTAATGTATGCATGTCTGCTGTATGCAATGAGACGAGGGAAACTGAGTGAGTGAGGTTTTACAGGAGAGTGTGTGTGTTCACATGTATGCGTGCAGTGTGTGTGTGTGTGTGTATATTATGTATGTGAGTGATGTTGAGCGGGCATGTGGGTGTTGGAGAAATAAAGGAGAAGGAGAAGACAATGGAGGGGAGGTGATGCAAGCATATGTGAGTGCATGAATATCAGAGTGTGAGTTGCAATTGTGACGTGTGAATATGCAGAGTAGCTTGAAGAGCAGTGCTGTTTTGAGTGCAATTGTGAAATAATGGGTAACGGTTTAGCGTTGAGCGAAATACGTGCAAAGGATAGCGTACAGTGATTGTTAACGCTTAAAATTTTAAAGTATAATACTACAAGCTAAATTAGAATTTCTGGAGAAGTTTTATAATTTTCTGAGATTGTATGAATTTTTAGTGTTTTCTGTAATTTCAGAATTGGAAAATCCCTTAGGAACTTTTAAACCCTGAAAATGTTCTGGGGAAAATTAGAGTAGTTTTTATATAGTATAATAAAGACTCAGTAAAAATTTGATGATTTTTGGAGTCGATTTGTTATCATTTTCAGTATTGCATTGAATTTAGCAAAATGAAAAATAAAGAAATAGTTTTTGTGTCTTTTAAATTCTGATTTTAATTTCTATAATTTTTATATATATTTTAAAGCTTGTATAAAAATGATGTGACTTATTTTTCAGTTGGAAGTAATTTTGGCAATTTATGGATTTTTATTGTATTTAAAGAAATTATTTTAATTCGAAAAATATTCAAAAATTCAGAAAATGCATATTTTGACTTTTAATAATGTTTTAAGTTATAAAAGTGTTTTAGTGTAAATTATTATAAATTCTAGAGTGTTGGTACCCGTTAAGGAGAGTGTATAGGATTTTCAGTCAAGTTGGCCGTGTGCGAGAACTGTTTTGAGTGCGCGATTTCAGAGAGAGTGGGTACGCAGTGGGTAGTTGATATTTGGGTTTATAGCGCATTTTGACATAAATTATGTTCTAACGAATAAAATGCTAATCTAGGTTCATTCAGAGATTTTTATATTGATCGAGGTTTGGTAGCATTGCTTAGCTTGGACCGAGGTAAGGATTTCTCTCCGAACCCCATTTCGTTATTCTGTTTCAAATGTTTGTCATAACAGATTTACAAAATACATTGATTGTTGATTTCTATGTTTGAAATAAAAAGCGTTTGTTTTGAAACTGTCCATGAAAGCCTAACTTGAACCTTAAGCGATCGTTTGGAATTCGTAATTTGTTTATTCTCATCTGTTTTATCGATTCAAATATCATAAAATGTTTTGAATTATATATATTGTTTTTCAATGTTGACACGAGTTAGTAACTTGGGAGCCATAAGGATGGTCTGTATTGTTGGCGTTATAAGGATGGTCTGTTGGATGGGTTTAACTAGTACCTAGATGGACTAGTCAGTGTACATATGCATATGTAAAGCGATCGAGCACTGCCGGGGTGGCTTTGCTTCTGTACTGCTCATGTTCAATGTTTCCTGTCTATATTTTATTACACTTGAACTGTTTTGAATTATTATCCATTCATGCTTTATTATATCCGAAGTGTTTCAAATGACTATTATTTAAGGGATTGAGTTGAATACTCATCCTTATGTTTATATCGTATTGTAGTGATTTCATCGAAAGCAAAATCCCTCAAAAAGATGTTATTGGACTTGAATGTAAAAATAGTTCATTTTGTTCATCTATGTCTAAGTGTTGTATTTTATTGAAAATACTCTTCAAAAGTTTTATATGAAAAATCGTCCGAATCATTTTGTGATTTTAAATCTTTGTGCGACCTTACTGGGCTCTCAAAAGCTCACTCCCTTTTGACTTCCTTTCCGCAGGTGGCAGCCAGCAGTAGGTTACCTGAATAGGGATTAGAGTCGAGCAAGCAAAAACGAAGGAATTAGATTTTGGTATGCATCATTAGAACCCCTGCGTGGGTAAATATTATTGTTTAAATTTTCTTAGATTTAGACTTGGTATTTCAATTATGGCAGTTGATTGAGAGTATAGTTTGATTGACGGATAGTTGCTCTGACAGCTTGTTGCACTATTTATTGAGGTTAAGGACATTATTGTCTTAGTGTTATCGATCGATTGAGTGTTAACATTTCGAAAAATTTCGGGATGTTACAGATGGTATCAGAGCCGACTCTCGAAAACTCGGGCTGGGCTATCCAGTCGGGTTGCCGATGGTTGGGGAAACGAAGGCAAGCCCGGGTATATCCCACATCAAGAGGATGGTTGGGGCAACGAAGGGTGAGCCCGGTATATCCCACATTGGCTAGAGAGGAAGATTTTGGGCTATGTGTGATTGAGCCTTAGCGAGGACGCTAAGGTATAAGGAGGGGAGATTGTAATATCCCACATTGGATGTGGAGTAGTATGAGATGACCCTTATAAGACCTTGCCAAGGAACTCATAAGTACCTACTTGGCTAGCCCTTTTGAGGGAGGTATTGCCCTGTGGTGGGGCCGTGGACCGGGTCGTTACACTGCGCAACTTACCTCCAGATGGACTGAAGTCACCCTTTTTATGCAGCACGTGTACTACTAGCTTTTCCCTTTTGTCAATCCCCTTTCTGCAATAGTGCCCGCTTGCAATTTTCAAAATCGGTTGTGCCGTATAGTCGGAGATTCCTAATGTAAAGAGATGTATCTCAACGTAAATTCCAAAAGTTGAATAATAATAAGTTTTTATGATAATCAGTTGTTTAACAAGCAGTTGAATCAGATCATTATCAAATGCAATTATGGAGACTCACATTGAGATACCAATTATGTTTCTCACTTTGTAACTTTTTCATCTTAAACTGCCGTCCTATGAAATAAACGAACCGTCAGATATCGAGCGACGTGACTTTAAAACTCTATGCTCGAGACTAAAAGGTTGAAAAACCATTCACGATCTAGGTTACAAAATTTTTAACTTTAAGTACTTCATTTAAGATGTAAACCTCTACAGGCATCTAGTATAAATTAAATAGAGGAGCTGACACAAAATAAAAGAAAAAAAAATAGCCTGCAAATATATTACCCCATCACCTAACAATCTCAACCTAAATTAGTTAGAGAAAGAGCAGGCATCAACTCGATCACGAGTCAAAGTTAATAGGGTACTTATCAGAGAATTTAGCACTTTTACATAACTGTACTTGTATTCTCGCATAACTGTACTTGCATTCTTGCATAACACGACTTGTGTCAAGCCTTCAGAATTCGCATCCAGGTTTCTTTCATCATCAGCAAACAAAGTTTTGTCAATTATTTTTGCATTGGATCAAGCGATTAAAAAATAATGAATGTACTCCATTTATTTAAAAAAAAGAAGAAAACTCTCCTTATAAAGGGAACAAATTTGCCTCCATGAGTCCCCCAGCACCTCTTACATAAAGGGGGGGGGGGGGGGAACAGAAAAGGATTACAAGCCAAATGCTAGAATCTGATCTCAAATATTACGATTTCAATTCTAGAAGCTTTTTATTTTCCAGAGAGGATGAGGAATGTATTCCAACCACAGATAACTTTACCCACGAGGACAGTAACTTGTGAACTTCATATGCAGAGAGTTGCAACATTATACGAACTCAATTTCAGCTCTGTAAATTGTTATTGGACCAAAATGGACACAACAACAATTTTTCAAGGAAAGGAAAAGTTAAAGTTAAGATAATTTTGCATAGAAAATTATAACGGGTGGGTGGGTAGGGGCAGGGTGGAGGATGGGAAGGGGAGAGAGGGGAGAAGGAAATCTGATTAGGAGGGAAAGATAGGGAAATGGTAGTTTGGGTAGTTAAAAACTAAAGTCATGAAAAAACACATTTTTTTAAGCCCTCCCATTGTTCAGAAATTTTCAAAACAAAATTCACTTTTTCTTAAGTTTACAAAAAAAAAACCCACCTTCCACTAATTTCTAACCTCAAAACTCAGTTTTTCCAAATTTTCCAATTATTTAATAATAGTTTTAATGTTTTTTTTGGCCTGATTTCAGTTTTGTATTTTTCTTCATATTATAAGGCCATAAAAAAAATTATGGGATTTTGTTTTGACTTAGAAATATTAATGGCTATTTTTAGGCTTTTCTAGTATTTAAAGAAATTATTTTTAATTCAAAATTAATCAAAATTTAAAAATTTATATTATAACTTCTTAGAATGTTTTAAGCTTTGAAAGTACTTTATAAGGATTTATTATGAATTTGGAGATATCATAATGACTCAAGGAATGCGTGAGGTTCCTAGCTAGGTTTGGACATACGTGGGACCCATTCCGATTTGAGTTATTTTAAGAGTGTTGGGGCAAGCAATATTTAATAAATTAGCATTGGGTTCATAGTACTATGAGATTAGAGTTTATTCTGATAAATAATTTGCCCGACCTAGGTTAATTTAAAGGATTTGGATCGAGGCTGTTTAGCAGTGCATAGCTTGGACCGAGGGAAGAGATTTTCATCCGAACCAAATTCCTCTTATTTGATTTCATATGTTATTTTGATTTGTTATCATTATTTGTTTGGTCTCTGTTACATTGATAAAATCGCATTGCTTGCCTGAAAAACCTTTCATTGATCCTTAAAACGTTTATTGTAACTCTTATTGGTGCTCATCAATTATTGTCTATTGAGCATTGAATGACATGTTGCATTATCAAATTGTTATCATTCTGTTAATTAACATGAGATTATGCGTTAATGTGTTTTGGTGGGAGTTGGTGTATGTTGGAGGATATTGGTGTGGGTTAGTACCTTGACGGACTAGCCGGTATATTGGTGTGGGCTAGTACCTTGACGAACTAGCCGGTGTATTGGTAGAGATGTCAAATGGGCCGGGTGGCCCGCGGGCTGGCCCGGCCCGGCCCGTTTTTGGCCCGGGCTGGCCCGGCCCGTTTTTGGGCCCGGGCTGGCCCGGCCCGTTTTTGGGCCCGGGCTGGCCCTAACCCTTAGGGCTTGGGCCAGGGCCAAGGCCAAGCCGAATTCTTTGAGAAACGGGCCCGGGCCCGGCCCTAAAACGACCCTTTTTTGGCCACCGCCCTAAAATGGCCCGGGTTTGGCCCGGCCCCGTTAGCCCCCCCCCCCCCCCCCCTAATTTTTTTTTCTATTTTTTTGAAGTCTATTTTATTACATTATTATTTTTTTGATATTTTGGATCTTTTTAGTTAAATTAATAGTTTTTGAGGTGTTATTGAATTCATATGATCAGTATTTTCTTTAACATACGCAGAGAAGTATGGGTGTGTGGTGACTGTGACGTGTTTTTTATGATTTCTGAGTGGGCTTTCATTTAATGTATTTTACAGAATTTGCTTTTTGTTCTACATCACAAGCTAAGGGAATAATTATAAAAATAATTATCATGTATTCTAAACATAAATAAAAATTATGTATTCTTTTTGTTTCAAACCAAAAGAGGTGAATTGAATTCTAAATTTAATTTCATGAAGTGAGTGACGTGTTAAAGAGCCTTGAAGAATAATCTCATGTTTCTTTAAATGACCAAAGAATTTGAATGTAACAAGAAAAGATGTTATTTTATCTTTATCGATCTCGTTATTGTTTTTGTTTGATCTACTCTATTTTTCTTTGACATTTACAGGTTTTACACCATATTACGAAAGAGATTGAATTTTGCACTTAAAATCAGTATGTATGGGCTAGAACAACTAGTTTTTGTACTTAATCCGTGGTTAATGGTCAATCAACATCAATTTGCCTTTTCGAAAGGGGGTTAATTCGTGAAAAATTGATTGTATACTCAGTGGTCCGTTTACAAAAACTTTGCCCTTTGTTGAAGAAGAAGTCTTTATAATAAAAAGTTGGGAAGAAAGGAAAAAAAAAATCTGGATTGGGCTCGGGCCCGGTCCAAGCCAGGCCCTAAATATTGGGCCTAGGGCCTGGGCTTGGACTGGGCCCATATATCCCAGGTTTTAGGCCCGGCCCGTTTTTCATTTGTGAGGCTCGGCCCCGGCCCGATTTCATTGGAGGTCCGCTGGCCTGGGCCGGGAGGCCCAAGCCCGGCCCATTGACAACTCTATGTATTGGTGTGGACTAGTGTCTTTATGGACTAGCCGGTGTAAAGTGTTAGTAAGCATCGCCTTTGTGGCTTAGCTAAGTGATTTCCCTGCACTGCCTGTGTGGCTTTGCATTTGCTCATGTTCAATAGTATTCGTGATTGTTTGCATTGTATCCAAAAATTGTATTGACGTCTAATCGAAGTGGTTATGATTCTTTTGGAACTCTTGAAAAATTATCCTTGAATTGCATCTGTGAATTATTTGTAATTTCCTCATTTGAGCGACCTTACTGAGCTCTTAAAAGGTCACTCCCCTTTGACTTCCTTTTTGCAGGTGATAAGCATCATTAAGTTGCCCGAATAAGGATTAGAGCCGAGCGAGGATAATTGATTTAAGTTAGTGTTGCTCATTAGAACCCCTGCGTAGGTAAATATTGTTAATTGAAGTTTTTAGACTTAGATTTGATGTTTCATTTATGACAGTCTACTGAGAGTATGATTCAATTGATGGTTTAGTTGCTCTGACCGCTTGTGATATTATCCTGATGATGACTATTCATTGTTAATGAGGTTATCATTGTCTCAGTGTCATCGATCGATTGATTGTTAACGTTTTAGAAATTCTGGGATGTTACAAATAGGGTTCTTGAAAATAGATGGGGAATTTATAAGCACAATCATAAATCTCAATCAACGAATTGTTCACAAAGATGCTTTCTTTAATGATATAAAATCATGAAGATGAAGAAAAAAAGTTTAATCAATGAACCTAGATGTTTCTCTAATGAATGGAGGCTTAGAATATGGTTTTTATAATGTATGATGAAGTCCTAAATCATTTTTATAGGGTGGATATCAAATATAGCCATTATGGGAAGATTTGGCATGATTTTGGGAAAACTACCTGTTATATCTCACCCAACGATCACTAGAGTCAACTGCATTGGGAATGGAGTCGACTGCATTCCCATACTGCCCATTACCCGACTGTCTCGCGAAACCCCCTTTCTTATTTTGGTCATAACTTTTTCTAGAAAAATAGGATTGAAGTTCCGTTTTTTGCGTTGGAAAGTTAATGAAAAGTTTTATCAAGATATGGACATATTAGTTCCAAGAACATTCTTTAGAAATCTGAGTGAGCTCCAAAGTTCACTCATTTTCGAGAAACACACTTGTTTGATAGGTTATGAACTCACATGCAATGCACAAGGTGTCCTAAGGAATTTTTGGTCATAGTCATCAATCCAAGCATCAAACCAAGACTAGTTACATAATAGTAAAGATAATCATATTCAAAAGTAACTTAGCCTATGCATTCTTGGTTGCTCTTTAACATTGGACTTAATGAAGCTTCCACATCATGTCCACTATAACTTCAAGCTTCTTTGCCTTTAATCCATATATCTAACTTCTCAAATGTGTCTTCATGAGAGTGTATGTACATATCTACTAAGAATTCACTCAAAGCACACATTGGAGCATAATTAATGTGTAGTTATCATCAAAACAAGATGTAAGTCTAGATTATCCAACCATAGGGCTAACAATCTCTCCCTTTTGATGATGACAAACATCAATTCTATATATGGTATGATATATCATCCGATATTCAAATAAGCACAATAATTTCACTTAGAGCATTCAATCATTTCTAGTATACTCAATTTCTAGTATACTTAAGATATGTCAATTTTTCTCATATAGCGATTAAGCTCATATCTAGCTCCTTCTAACTAAAACAACATATGTTCTTCCTCTAGTGTTCCCTCAAACACACAATCATATAGCATATAGAATCAAGATTATTTCTCTCCCTTTGTCATAAAAAAAAAAGACAAGGGTATGCATGTGCGAAGAGATAGTTAAAATCAAGATAATGGCATGAAGTGCATATAACTCATGAACTCATACGAATGACATCAAGAGTTCCTTCATGATCCAAAGATATAAATGCAATGTAGCTCAATAATCTCGTTTACTTCATGTATTTTTCAAGAGTAACAAGATAGTATGTGATTCACGCATGTTAGCTTCCCTATCAAGTTACCATAAGCATATTCCATCCTAATGTATGCTCCCCCTCAAACAATGCCAACAATATCCAACAAACACAACTAAATTTCTAACCGAGTCATGCTCTGCTTTTGGCATTTCCAAAAGGTGCGTGTGTGTAGGAATGGCAATGTGAAGCATATAGTCGACATAATTTCTACATGAAATTTTTATAAAGCCAATAATAGTCATCAACAATTAATATTTCCAATATAAGTGCAAGTTACATGTACCAAGGAATTGAGCTCATGAGTGATCATTCTTGAAGTCCGTTTTCTTTGACAAGCTTTGAGGCTCTCCTCATTTGAAGTAGCATGTCCAATCTTGGAATGCTTACTCCACTTTAAGATTTGGCTTGTTGCTCCTCCTTTACAAATTTTTCTTGGAGCCTTCTCTTTGTTACTATTTGCCTTTACTTTGAAAAACCTACAGTCACAATTTAAATCAAACTTTGGGTATCCAAATTTTCTTGGGTCCATTGGTGTTAGTCTTAGCTACATTAAGAAACTCTTTATGTAACACCCCAGAAATTTTTGGAGGGTTAACCGATCAATTGATCAAATCCTCAATCATCCAATCAATTCGATACCACTAAGGATAACTCAATAACATCCATATTAGAGCTCTAAAATAACTCAACTGTCCCAACAAACCGTTCTCATCACAAAACAAATGTAAAGTACTTAATTATTAAGTTACACATTGGTTCCATCGCAAGGGCTTAAATAAACAAAACAATGAAAATCAAATACAATTTAAACCAGCTCCGTAATCAAGCTCTAGCTAATCCAAGAATCTCCTCATGGTTTTTTTTACCTGCAGAAGGGAACAGAAAAAGGCGTGAGCTTTTGAGAGCTCAATAAAGTCGCTCCAAATTCAGTAGAGGAATACAAAAGATTTAGAGAATTCCTTTCAATGGCGATACGGGATGGGATTCAATTCAATTACTCAATTCAGAAATCAGCAGAAACAATTTTGATTACACTATAAACGATGTTGATAGTATATTAAACATGAGTAAATTTGCAAAGCCACATAGGCAGTGCAGGGAAATACTTAACAAAGCCACACAGGCAGTACAGGGTAATCACTTAGAAAAGTCACAAAGGTGATGCTCACTAACAATGTGGTTACATATGCATACGAACACTAGCTAGACCCTTAGGGTACTAGCATCACCCGACAATAACAAACCATCCTTATACCACCCCCGACATAGACCATCCTTATAACCCCTCAATACACTAACTCATGCCAATATGCAGAATGCAATAAGCGATATTACGATGAATAAAATGACACTCAACAAGAAATAGGCACTGAGCATCGAATAAGAATTTCAATAAACGTGTAAAACTCAAGACAGGGTATTAAAGGCAAACGATGTAACTCGTAACAATTATAACAGAGTTCAAAGAAAATTCGATAACAATTCAGAAAAAATATTCATGAGAACAAATGGATGAAATTGGGTTTTGGATAGAAATTCCTTACCTCAATCCAAGTGAGCTGAAGTTAAAACGCTCTCGATCAAATCCTCAAAATTAACCTAGGATGACAAATCACTTACCAGAACACTATCCACATTAATATATTATAAACCTAATATAACTATCCACAACGTACCCATTTCTCTAGGCGGAACGATGAAATTCGAAGCGGGTTTCACACACGACCAATCTATCCCGAAAATCATCACCCTCCTTGAGGCTCAGAAATACTGCAGAAATATTTTTAATTTTCATTAAGTATTCTTTATAGCTTAATACAACATACATAATAAAAATATAGTTTTTAAATATTTTTAAATTAAAAATAATTCTTTAAATACACTAAAAATTCATAAATTGCCATAATTGCTTCTAGCTGGAAATAAAGACTCATAATTTTTGTACAAGTTTTAATATATGTATAAAAATTTTAGAAAAAAATCAAAATTTAAAAGGCCCTAAATCTATTTCTTTATTTTTTGTTTTGCTAAATTCAATGCAATACGAAAATGATAATAAATCAACTCCAAAAATTACCAAATTTATACTGAGTCTTTCTTATACTATAAAAACATTACTCTAATTTTTCCAAAATATTTTCATAGATCTAAAGGCTCAAAAGAATTTTATAAGTCTGAACTTGCCAAAAGTATTAAAAATACATACGATACCAAAAAAATAATGAAAATTTAACAGTCATTCTAGTATTACCCTACGACTCTTCCTGTAAAGTTTTTAACATTTTACGATAATTGCACGATGTCCAACATCCACATGGTACAACTATGCATAAACCCTTTTTCCGTTAACCACTCTTTTTCTTCCTCACTGCCACAACCCAATTTAGTCAATCCCCACTCTCAGTTCACAGTAGCTCTCCTCCCTTCCACACCCCCATAGATTTACACAAAACACACTATTACACATATTAAACTCACGCACCCACTTTGCACTCATACAAATGCACTCCATTCATGCAAGTATTTTGTATACACACCACACATGCACACAACCAACACACTTCGATCAAACACACACCTTCATTACCTATCTATATTATATATATACGCACACAATTTCCATGACAGTGGTCTCCCTCTTCTTTCGTTACACTCATACATAATATAAACACACATTTACACACATGCACTCTAGTTATATATACACACACACACACCCACACACCACACATTAAACACAACACACCCACGCACGCGTGCGTTATTCACACACACACACACACACACTTCACACCAGCACATTCTCCTTATGCGGCACTTAGACACCTACAATATGCACACTATATATACACATTTGTCTTCCATGCCTGCTGCCGTGAGGCAGTGGGTCTTGCTCCCTTCTTCTCTTTTTTCTTCTTCTTTGCATGTACCCTACTTTGAACACCCCCTTCACACAACATAGCTACTGCCATGAAACAGTAGCTCCCTCTTGCTCTCCTTTTTTTATCCCTCACACATACCAATTCACACACACATCTCCACATTCAAAAACCCATCACACTCACATATACACTCACGGTTCACTCGCTCTTGTTCCTTGCATCCACCAACACACAATACATCGATCCACTCAAAACATCATGTACAATCAGAGCAGTGGATTCTCCTCCTGCACAGCATGACAAGAGCCACTCTTTGCCCTCTCTCATAACACCTACAAACACACACTAAGGCACACAACTTCCCACACCCGTATACGCATAATACCTGTACCCAGCTACCATCACGGGAGCCCATGGCTGCACTGGCAGCCTCCTTTTCTCATGGCAACCATGGCTATTGCCCCTCCCACTTGGATTTCTTACCCACGACATACACACACATAGATAGATAGATATATATATATATATATATATATATATATATATATATATATATATTGAAAAGAAACATAGGTTTTCAAGAGGCCTCACCGGAAAGCTTCGCCGAAAAGAGATTCCTTCTATTTCTTCTCTGAAGACCTCTCTCTCTCTCACGTTTGTGTGATTGACGGCTTAAAGGGGTGGCTGCCCCAGAACATGTATATATCTATATATATATATATATATATATATATATATATATATATATATATATATATAAGAAACCCTAGTTAGAAAAAGAAACCCTACTATATACACACATATATATAGACATATATATAATAAAAGAAACCCTAGTTAGAAAAAAAAACCCTACTTATTCATTTGTTGCTAAATCTTCTCACCAGGCTATTATCGCGAAATGGTCCAAAAATAAATATTTATGATAATTTATGCATTAATAAAATTATCAACGGATTATTACGCGATCTTGTTTGACAAAATTTTGCTATTAAGTACGCTACTAAAGAAAAGATTATTTGTGCCAAAAATTTATATCGATGCTAAGACAGATAGTTCGCCGCTAATATATATATATATATATATATATATATATATATATATATATATATATATATATATAATATTTGTTTCTTTAGCGATGACATATATATATATATATATATATATATATATATGTATATATATATCATCGCTAAAGAAACAAATATATTGTTATAATTCACATACAACCAATTTCATCATCATAACTTATAATCATAAAAAAATCATGCTAAAGGTCCTTAATGATACCGCTTATAATAATTTTCGTTAAATATCCTAAAATAATCACTTGAAAAAACTAATACTTAAGTAGAAAGCAAATTTACGAGAACAAACCTAACCGTAGGTTCAGAGTGTTACATTCTCTCCAACTTATAAAAATTTTGTCCTCGAAATTTCACAACATTAAAAATGTCCAAACACTACGCTTTCACTACATGACTATTATAGTATCAAACATAATGGCCGAGCATTCTTTAAACTCTTCACCGAACTTCATGTGCCACAATTTTAAGTCAACTGAAAACATTTCTTTCCCACCAACTTAAGTCAACTTCACTCAAATGAAAAGCATACTCGTCACTCTATATATAATTGTCCAATATATTTGTCAAAAACCCAAAATTGCAATTCAACTACCTCGTAGTTTTGCTATACTAAAGGATTTTGGTTATAACTTAGGTCTTCAAAACCCAATCAGCTAGATCATTACTTAAGCTCTAAGTACTACGGGACCCAACCTTGTCGTAGACGCTCGCAATTAGAAGTCGTGACTACTATCAAAGTTCTGAAAAGGAAATATCAACCCACCATATCACTAATAACACCAGGTTTTAGACAGAGCATCTAAATTCATAAAAAGAAAAGTATCTCTAAGACCACAATTTTAGAGAGCTCTTTCTCTTAATAATCTCCTTTAGAAGAAAAATCAAAAGCAACAGTTAAGTCAATTACACAAACCTAATGTAATCAAATTACTCACATCCGGATAAAGTTCCCAAAAGTAAAAATTCAAAAATTCAATTAATTATAAAGAATTCTTAGACTCAAATGCTGTCAGAATAATACGTTTAACTTCAAGCCGAAGGTATACTGGAGTACTAAAAAATTTTCCTTATCACATGAGACTTGCACTCTACACCTTGAGTTTAACTTTCATTCTTATCAAAGCCACAATTGGAGTCATCTCAATTCTCTCTTAATGACATTTTGATGAGGTTAACCAGCAACTAATGTGACTACATTATTAGCACACTTTCAACCTAATGCATTTCCCATCCTATTGCTAACCCCAAACTTTAGAGCCATATACTTTATGGCCATAAATGTTTTAATCCTTCAAACACATGATTACTCAATACATAATCAACTCATTCTTCCTATCTGTTTTTCGTTGACTACCAAGACCCTAACTCAATGTTTAAGGTCTAACTAAAATTGTAATTGTTCTGTCTATGAAGTTCATTTATTAATCTGTCACCAAAATTGATACCATCAAATAACCTTCGGAGCAGACTGCTTTATCTTAGCCAATATAGATAGAAAATTCTAAAAGTACCTAGTGTCACACCAAAATACTCAAATTGCAACTATTATACTTTTGTTGGGCAGTCAGATATCAAACCAAACCAGTTTAAACTATTACCGAGTCCAACACATTATAAATATCCTCTTAATGGACCCAAAAATCTAATTTTACATACACATGTATCGCACATCCATTAGAAATCACAACCTTTACCGTTTATACCTTCTATTTGATGGAGCTACTAAAAGAAACCAAAAGATCATTATCTTATTCTTCAATCATCTTCTTTGGTTAATACTTAAGATCCGATAATTCTTAGATAAGTAACCTGTCTACTATTGTGTATCCAATGCAAATCTCAATCCAATTCTAAAACCTCAAATCAGTCTTCAAAACTTAATACAAGTTTTCAAAATCTAATCTCAGTCACAATCTATCTTATGCTTACGAGTCTACAGAATCTCATACCTAAGCTCTGATACCAACTGTAATCACCACAGAAATTTTCGGAGCGTTAATCGATCAATCTATCAAATCCTCAATTATCCAATCAATTCAATACCACTAAGGATAAACCAATAACATCCATATCAGAGCTCTACAATAACTCAACTGTCCCAGCAAACCGTTCTCATCACAAAACAAATGTAAAGTACTTAATTTATTAAGTTACAGATTGGTTCCCAGGGGATTAAATAAAAAAACAATGAAAATCAAATCTAAACCAGTTCCGTAATCAAGCTCTAGCTAATCCAAGGACCTACAGATAGTTTTTTTTTTATTTTCAGAAGGAAACGGAAAAGGGGGTGAGCTTTTGAGAGCTCAGTAAGGTCACTCTAATTTCAATAGAGGAATACAAACGATTTAGATAATTCCTTTCAATGGCGATACGAGATGGGATTCAATTCAGTTACTCAATTCAGAAATCAACAGAAACAATTTTGATTACACTGTAAATGATGCTGATAGTATATTGAACACGAGTAAATTTGCAAAGCCACATAGGCAGTTCAGGGAAACACTTAGCAAAGCCACACAGACAGTGAAGGGTAATCACTTAGAAAAGCCACAAAGGCGATGCTCACGAACACTGTGGTTAGATATGCATATGAACACTAACTAGACCCTTAAGGTACTAGTATCACTCGACAATAACAGACCATCCTTATATCACCCCCGATACAAACCATCCTTATAACTCCTCAATACACTAACTCATGTCAATATACAGAATGCAATAAGCAATATTACAATGAATAAATCGACACTCAATGAGAAATAAGTACTGAGCATCGAATAAGATTTTCAATAAACATGTAAAGCTCAAGACAGAGTATTAAAGACAAATGATGTAATTTGTAACAATTATAACATAGTTTAAAGGAAATTTGATAACAATTCAGAAAAGTTATTCACGAGAACAAATAGATGAAATTGGGTTTCAGATAGAAATTCCTTACTTCGATCCAAGTGAGTTGAAGCTAAAACGCTCTCGATCAAATCCTCATAATTAACCTAGGATGACAAATCACTTATCAGAACACCATCCACACTAATATATTATAAACCTAATATAACTATCAATAGCGTACCCATTTCTCTACCCAAAATGACGAAATGCAATTCCACACACGACCAATCTATCTTGAAACTCGTCACACTCCTCAAAACTCAGAAATAATCCAGAAATCTTTTTAATTTTCATTAAGCATTCTTTATAGCTTAATACAACATATAGAATAACAATATAATTTTTAAATTAAAAATAATTCTTTAAATACTGTAAAAACCCATAAATTGCCACAATTGCTTCTAGGTGGAAATATAGACTCATAATTTTTGTAAAAGTCTTAACATATGTAGAGAAATAAAAATTAGAATTTAAAAGACACTACAAACTATTTCTTTATTTTTCATTTTGCTTAATTCAATGCGATACAGAAAATGATGATAAATCAATTCCAAAAATCACCAAATTTATACTGAGTCTTTCTTATACTATAAAAACATCACCTTAAAGCGGTTAGCGGTTCTGTAAGTGACCTCACTATAGAAAAAGAACTTTTGGAGACGGAAATATTCGTCGCTAAAAGATTGCAATCCGTTGGTAAATCGTTTTAGCGACGGAACACCATCGCTAAAACTATGTTGCCTACAACCCCGTCTCTAAAAGTTTTGCCACGAATTTTAACAATCCATGGCCTAAAGTCCACCTTCAACGACTGACAAACAAACGCAATTGCTGACAAAATTTCGTCGCTAATTCTATTTTTTGTAATTAAATTTATTTTCTTTTTTAGTAATAATTTATTGCTTAAAACATTTAGCGATGGAAATTCCGTTCACAAAAACTCATCCTTAAAATAGCTAGACTTTTAGCAAAAATTCCAGAGGGCACAGGAGCGGGGCACATTAATAGAGTAGGGGAGGGGAGTACAAGTCGGAAGGGGTTGGGGGGGTATGGGAGCCTGATACAAAGTGCTAGGAGGGAAAGGACTGATTAGGGTTCGACGAGTCCCGGGTCATGTGTCCAGTAGCAATGCCCTGCATGTAAAGGCACGGACACATTAATCTTGATAACAATCGTATAATGTTCACCAATTAAACGTACATAGTGGTAGTACCTGATTTTGCACTGTGATCCTCCTATAAACCTTCGCAGCAATGCGATGGATCTCGTCCTCATGTAACGACAAGCGCTCCACGGTCAGTGTCTGTATCTGCGGAGATGCAACAGGGGGTAGGGATGCTCCTATCACGACACATGCAGTCATACAGGGGAGGCTGTGTACTAAATTTGATTAACCCTAATTTATAGTTAATTTAATCTCTAATAAGCCCTAATCACTGCCAATTAACCTAATTAAATCCTGATTGTCTTAGTAAATTGTAGACAAACCTTTAATAAACCCAATTAGGGTAATTAACTGTAATATGTTCTAATTAGGCTCAACTAGCCCTAAGTAGCCCGAATTAATCTCTGAATAACACTAATTGAGTCTAATTAAATTTAATTAACTGTAATCAACCCTAAATAGCTCGAATTGCCTAAGTTGCTCCTAATTAACACACTAACTCGGTATTTTCATTTTAATTAGCTATTATCCATTTAGGTTCGGTACAAAATCATTTGATTCTAGTGAACTTGAGCAGAGAAAATCATCATTCCTAAATCCAATAATATCTAACGATCCACCAAATCGGGATTTTCAAGTAAACCCAGTGCTTTTGGTTGGTAAGTAATGGACTCCAAAATTTTTCTTAACTCGTCGTGTTGAACCTTCTCGTCTAAGATCTTATCTTTCGGGACTTTAGATAACACTTTTGGCTCACAACTCTTCATGTCTGCAGAAGAGAAGACTTTCTGAGACAAAAGATCCTTCTCAGCCTATCGCAAACATTCCCTGCCCTCCATTGTTGTTGAGGTAATTAGATGATAAATACACAGTTTTCTTCAGAACGATCCCGTATGCCCGACATATGACTTGCCTTTCAACTGATGGATTGCAACCAATATCAAGCAACACAAATCTCGACGCCTCAACCAAATTTATGCCCCACATAGCTTGCCTTTCAAACTTCATTTAGCTAAAAGTAGCCCTCATTAGCATTAATCCTATTTAGCTCGAATTAGCCTTGGTTGGGGCATCGAGAGTTATTTTGCTTCATATTGGTTGGAACCCATCAGTTGAAAGGTAAGACATACGTCGGGCATATAGGATTGGTCAGAAAAAAAAAAACTGTGTATATACACCATCTAATTACCTCATGAACAATGAAGGCAGAAAATGTCTACGACAGGCTGAGAAAAATCTTTAATATGTCTCAGAAAGTCTTCTCTTTTGCATACATAGAGAGTTGCGCGTCAAAAGTGTTATCTGAAGTCTCGAAAAATAAGATCTTAGACGAGATGGTTCAACATGATGCGCTAAAGAAAATTTTTGAGTCCATAACTTATCAACCAAATGCACTGGGTTTACTTGAGAATCCCGATTTGGTGGATCATTAGATATTGAAGGATTTAAGAATGATGATTTAATTTCTCTGCTCAAGTTCACTATAACCAAATGATTCTGTACCAAACCTAAATAGATAATAGCTAATTAAGGTGAAAATACCGAGTTAATGTAAATGATTATGTACCAAACCTAAATAGATAATAGCTAATTAAGGTGAAAATACCGAGTTAATGTGTTAATTAGGAGCAATTGGGGCAATTGAGCTATTTAGGGTTGATTACAATTAATTGCGTTTAATTAGACTCAATTAGTGTTATTCAGGGATTAATTCGGACTACTTTGGGCTAGTTGAGATAAATTAAAACATATTACAGTTAATTGGCCTAATTGGGTTTATTTAGGGTTTGTCTACGATTTATCAGGATAGTTAGGATTTAATTAGGTTAATCAGCGGTGATTAGGGCTGATTTGAGATTAAACTTACATTACATTAGGGTTAATCAGTTTTAATTAGGGATAATTAGGCCGATTAGGGCTAATAAGGCTAATTCGAGCTAAATAAGGTTAATGCTAATAAGGGCTAATTCGAGCCTAAATAGGGTTGATTGGGTTTAATTAGACTTAAGTCTTATTAATTAGGAATTAAGTAGGAGCTAATTATGATTAATTAGAGTTAATGTGTTAATTAGGGTTAATTAAGAATGAGTCACTTTAGTATTCGTTGAGTTCATTCACATAGCTGATATGACCCACCTGTATATGAGTACATGGTTTAAGTATGTAGTTAGGGTTAGATTGTATTTAGGATAATTATGGTTGATTAAGAATATATTAATAGGGTTTAATTAGATAAATAATTTCTAGCATATTATAATTTCTAATTGGGAAAAAATGAGTTCGGACAGTGGTGGTGCGAGGCGGACGACGATAGTGATGCAAGGAAGGCAGCGGCAGTAGCGCGCGAAAGGCGGCGGAGGGTGGTGGTGCGGTGGAGGGGGAGGAATTGTGGCGACGGTAGTGCAACTGTGAGGTGGCTGTGGAGTGGTGGCACGATTGTGGGGTGGCTGTGGCAGTGGTGGGGTAGCTGCATGGCAGCGAGTTGGTTATGGGGCTGCAGATGTATGGGGAGAGGGAAAGGCGATGTGGTGGGCGGCGGGGGCTTGTCGCTGGCTTGTGGGGCTGGTGGGGAGGATGCAGGCAGGGGCCTGTCGCCGGTGTGGAGGGCTGGTGGGGGCCTGTCGCTGGCATGGTGGTGGGGAGTGACGGAGGCTGGGATGTATGGTGGAGGGGGTAGAGAGGACATTAGAGGAAGAGAAGGGGGGACGAGGGGGGAGAAATAGGGTTGCGTGACTTTTAGCGACGGATTGATGCCGATGTGAAAGGTCCGTCGCTAAAAGTACTCTTTTAATTCATTTTTAGCGACGGACTTTTAGCCACAGAAACAACCGTTGCTATAATCCTTAACAAACCTGTCGGTGTTTACCCGTCGTTGAAAGTCTGTGGATGTTTACCCGTCACTGAAATTCTGTCTCTAAAAATTTTTAACGACGGAAATAACTTATAGCGACAGGTACTTCCGTCGCAAAAGGTGACTTTTAGCGACAGAAATAGCTCTGTCACTAAAAGTCCGTCGCTAAAAACTTATTTTCTTATAGTGCCTGCTAATTCAACTAGTGTTTCTATAAAGCATATATGTTATTTACTTTTCATAAGCACTGTTTATCAGCTATGAACTATTTTGGCTATTTACCTGTTTTCGCCTTGGAGAAAAGAATTTTGTCAAAAAGCTTGTGAGCTTGTGACAATGCTTAATTTCTCGTTAAAAATTGGATCAGCACGTAAATGATACTTTGTTTGGAGTTATAATGGATTTTGGAGTCGAAGCGCTTGGCGCAAATGAGATGTTTGGATGTTGATCTATTGTGATTATGAAATGTTTGGAAAACAATTGATATGTTGTGAGATGATTTGACCATCCGTGATTGAATGATTATATTGTGATAAACAGAAAGGTGATTTTTTCTTACTTGATTACTATGCCCCATATCTAATAGGGGAAAGTTAGATTGTGGAACCTTGTCGACGGGGAGTTGTACGTTGACGTAATGCACATTACTACTTTAAGTGGTCGCCCCTGCTTCCACTGTGATTATTATTCCAAGATGGGATTCTGGGTCCTAGTCTGTGGGCTGATGTACGCTGACGAGTCCAAGTCAGTGGGACCAAATGCTGATCGCAACATATCGTTTGAGCTAGTGTTTGGTTGGAACAGTTTGGTGATGACGTTTTTGTGTTAACTGATTTTTATGCCCTCAAATTTTTTCCCTTTATTCTATTTCATTTTACAGAATGATTTCTTATAAAAGTGATTATTTACTTCGTGCTTTTATCTCATAAAATTGCGATATTGTAAACTGAGTTATTATTTTGACGTGCTATGGTCCAGCTAGTTGAATCATTGATTACTTACTAAGCACGTGAAAGCTTATTTCTTACTTATCATTTCAGGTTAAAGAGTAAGGCAAGGATGACGAGCATGGGATTAGAATTTAGAGTGGAGCTCCAAAGAATGCACTAGATGACATTGAATCCTACCCTAGATGTTATCATAAGAAGGGTTTTAATGAGTTGGGCATACAGTTATATTTGGAGTTGTGGTTGGGTTTCAATTAGCGTGGTTGTTGCCTTTAGAGACAATTTCATAGTTGTTGATAAATATCTATTTGTATTAAGATTAGAACTGAAGTTTTATTTTTATTTTTGGAGTTGTATAAGATTTAGTTGCCGCAGTAGTTTTATTGGTTTTAATGAGTAAGGCCTAATAGAGCCCTTGGTGGGAGTCCAATAGGCTTGCGGCCGGTCACAGACCTGGTTCACGGGCTCACCGATGGGGCCGGGTCGTGATATAGGTTCTTTACAAAATGACAAGCTAACAATGTTGACCCACGTAAAGGTCTTACTACACAGTAATGTTGGGCTCACCGAAATCTCACACAGACTCTAACCCATTCCCGAGCATTCTACAACTGATCAACTGCAGAAGGGAATTAAACGAAGGGGGATTTTTGAGAGCTCAGTAAGGTCGTTTAAGGACAATAAAAAGAAATACAAATGATTCAGGAGTTTAGACGATGATAATCTTTTAAAACATTTCAACAATTAGAAGCAATTTGATAAATTTCCAAACTGTCACAACCCCCGGAAGGGGTCCAATGCTAAACTAGCTGGTTAACATTTATACCTCCAAGATAAATAGAGCTTTACTACAAACCTCAAAAGAAACAGCAGCAACATGGCTTAAACATTATAGTCATCCATAAGTGAAAAGACTGAACATAACATTATATTATAGACAACCTCCCTCTTATACAAGTGCTACACTCCAAAGTAGAAGGAAAACAACTAAAACTCCGCTTACCCAACATAATACTCTTGATTCTCCTCAAGGTAATTCTCTTCGTCTCCTGAAAAATATTCCGACTCTAAACCTACAATAAGTATCAGGAATAGGGTCAGCCTGATGGCTCAGTAGGGTATCCGGTATCTCTAAGTCCAAACATGAATTGATTGTATTATGAATGGTTAGTACAAACATGCAAGTTGCTTGAACAGATAGTACATATGTACTTAAGAATAATATAACATATCGAGTATCACTTATAAACATTTGCTAACACTTGCCTTCAAAAGAAACGGGAATAGCATATCGAGCAAGATCTGAAATCTTGTAAAACATATATGAGAATGGCTAGTACGAAACAGTCGAAACAAGTTTAAGACGGATATGGGCCAAGTACGAGAATATCAATACGCAAATATGCCCCTCATGCACAAGCCAACCTTTCTTGAGTGCGAGAGACTTTTTGTATCGCAACTAACTGATATTACATGTTCGATAAAAGAACTCCAATGTCATCACAGGCATGCCAATAATTCCTTTCGGGAAGTAGTACGCATAGCTAGTACGTACTATCGAGACATGAACGAGAATGAGAACCTTGGCCCGATAACTCCCAACCCCGGCAATAACACCCTCAACTCACTTTTTCCTCCTCCTTCACGTCACATGCATAGTCATATATAGATCTCAACAAAAATGTTATCAAGTACATCAAAAGAGCTCAACTCATATTTGCCATATTACCAACAAAACACATGCCAACGTGTAGACTAATCTCTAGATGCACAAACTAATTCGGTAATCAAGCAAGTTATAATATGATGTTCTTCCTTAAGTACCTTATATTAGCATGTAGATATTTGAGTGCCCATTTAAGACCTACAATTTACCTCGTTATTCACCATTAAGCCCAACACAAAGAACTACTAGTTTAGGTTACATAATCTGCCAGTATTTCAATTGGTAGCAGAAGTAGTTTGTACTCCAAAAATTATAACAATTTAATTACAAGTCCTCTATAGTCAAACTATATATTTATGGAAACTAGACTTAAAGATATATATCCTAGTATTTTATTTAGCACGAAACTACTATTTTAAGGTCATGTTAAGCCCTTCCAAAGACAAACTTCAGAATCTGTACAATAACAGTTTCATAGGACAGGTTTCAAGCCACAAATTTTAAACCATAGTAATATTACTTGAAATAATCTGAAATTTGGTGTGTATACTCTACACATATATCGGTATAACATATAAAATAACCAAACTCATATCTTAACTAAAACTATACATTGTTTTGGCACCAAAGTTATCTCATTTTTATGACTGTTTTGCAGGTTTTGTAACATATCTCATTTAAGATCATTACAAGAAAGTTTATATGTATTTCACTACCCATAGTACTTCTCAAACATGCTTTAAAAACCTAAAAGCACAAGATAACCTACATTAAATAAAATTGAGCCCAAGCCAATTCAAGAAGGTTGATTCAAATCTCTCATTTGTTCTCCCTTTTCTTCTTCTCTTCCTCCCTTTCTCTCTTTTCTTTTCTTTCTCCTTCTTTCTTATCTTTTTCTTTTCTCTATCCTATCCACCTTTTTACGATTTCCTTCCCCTTTTTTTGTTTCTATTCTTTCTCCTCATCCTCACTCCCTTCCGGTATCCACCTCCTCTTTTAATATTCCATTCATTATTTATATAGTTACTCACCATTTAAGCAAGATGTGTCAAGTCTTCAAGAATATAAGCCACACTCTCACATGTGCACATGCCGGTAATACCTTCATTTCATATTTTCATATTAGCTCCAAAGTTTTGCATAATTACATTTTAACCCTAAAGTTTTACATAATTATATTTTGACCCATAACTTAATTTCAACATTTATTTTATGTAGACAAATAATGTAACACAATTATATTATTTCAATCAAATTTAAATATGTTAGAACTAAATAAAATAATTAGAAGCTAATTAAGATCGGGGTCTCACAAAAACGATAATAATCAGTCATACACATATACCAAACACGACCAAAGACAATCATAAACAGACACCAGAACAAACATTAATAATCATCACAGTTTCTAAAACAAACATTAACAATTATAACCAAGTACCAAAACGATTATTTGAAGATTATTTTCAGTCATCGTTTAAAAATGCAACGATAATTTTCAAAAGGATTTCGAAACGAACCTAGATACTTCAAAGGGCAATATGGGAAGGGTTTCAGACAATCAGAAACAGTTTGATCATAATATAGGCAGTAGTTTTACTTAATCCCATTCAATCAAATAAAAAGACATCATCTGAACATCATTATCATATTACTCATTGTAAGATACAATGTAAACAAATTCATAGATATTGATCCTGGCCAGCAGCAATGCCATTTAGGCAATATAATCACTAAAATAGTTATACTTATGTGAATTTACACAAAGATACCATTTATAGGTAAAATTACCAAATGCCCCATGGGGATATTTTCCACACTAAAAAAAATCTCAAAAACACATTAAATACTAGTTTAAGCATTCTGAAGTCATTTTTTGGGCTAAAAATATTTTAGAAAATATTCGCCCTAAAATTCCGAACCAGTGTCCTGGTCGAGCACTCAAAAGCTGGATCTGCTACTATTGGCATCAGAATGGAATGAGATTTAGAAAATGAAACATATCAGTAATATAAGATTTTTCTAAAATTTTCAGATTAAAATAGTTTAGTTTGCTATGTCTAATAATTTAGGAATTTTTAAATCAATACCTTAATTTACGTAACACCCAAAAAAAATAATAAAAAGTAATTTAGCAACGATTTTCATACACAGCATTTAGCATCGATTAGCGTAACCAAATTTATTGGAAACCATTAGCCATGAATTTGTAGGAACAATAAGTTATAATTCAACAAAAAGTGATTACAAGTGATATTAGTGTAGGTCTTTAGTGACAATTAGCGTGATCAAATTTTAGCGGCAACCTTTAGCGCAATTAACGAAGTGAGGTTACTTGGAAATTTAAATTAAAGTTTGGGATTATTGAATAATTAAAAGGTAAAAAAAAAAACTGATTGTATGGTCAACTCTTCAATTATGAAAAAAAAACTAAATTAGTAAGGGAACAAGGGATGAGAAATTAGAGTAATTGGTAGAGAGATATGAGCATTTCACTTAAAGGAGATTTTCGGTTACAACATTCAACAAAGAAAGAAGAGAGAGAGAGAGAGAGAGAGAGAGAGAGAGAGAGAGAGAGAGAGAGACAGAGAGAGAAGGCTGGGTTGTGCCCGTGAGAAGAGAAGGGAGAAACTGAGAGATAGAGAGAGAAAGAAAAAGAAAAAGACAAAGACAAAGATGAAGAGGAAGAGAGTTTTTGCCGACAAGTTTCCGGCAAAGAGATTCAATTTCCAGTAAGATTTTCCACTCTCCTTTCTCAAAATTATTCATTGTTTAGGGGATATGATGCTGAAATTTTTAGAATAGTGTGTAGTGTGTGAGTATAATTCTGTGAATGTGGGGGAAGTGAGATGGGTTTGTAAATACATCCAGTTGGCCTGCTTTCTTTTTGGGTGCAGTGGGTTGTGATCATGCTAGTGAGATGGTGCAAAGGTGAACCATAGAGATAGAATACACTAAGAGGCATGGATATATGCAATAAAGAGAAAGGTTACATGATCATCACTACTGGAACAGTAATGGGTTTATTAAGTGAAATGGTACACTGTGTACCACGTGGCTATTGGGCATCGCACAATTGTCAAAAAATATTGAAACTTTATCGGAACGATCATAGGGAATATTAGAATTACTGTTAAAATTTTATATTTTTCTGATATCGTTTGGTATTTTTAATAATTTTTGTAATTTCAGTTTTTCTAAACTTTGTTTGGAGCAGTTAAAATTCATATTAAATTCTTGAAAATTTTCAGTAATGTTTTTGTAGCACAAAACCAACTCAGTTTCAGTTTCATAAATTTTAGAGTTTATTTGATACTATTATCCATATCGCATTTGATTATGGTAAACGAATAATTTTAAAATAATTTCGGCACCTTTTAATTTCTGATTTCAATTTTTGTATTGTCCTCATATATTGTAAAGCTGTTACAAAAATTATGGGACTTTATTTTCAGCTAGAAGTAATTATGGATATTTATGGGTTTTATTTGCATTTAAAAGAATTATTTTAATTCAAAAATATTCAAAATTTCAGAAAATTCATATTTTGACTTTTATTAATGTTTTAAGCTACAAAAGTGTTTTACTATTACTTATTATGAATTTGAGATATTGTTAATTATTAAAGAAGATGCGAGGTTCTCGATTAGGTTGGCTGTGTGAGGGACCCGCTTTGGGTTGCGTCATTCCAGGTTTATAACTGAGCGCCGTTTGGATAGTTGATATTAGCATTTATAGTATTATAGCATAGATTCTGTTCTAATAAATGGATTGTCAATCTAGGTTTATTCAGAGAATATTGATCGAGATTTGGTAGTATCGCTTAGGTTGGATCGAGGTAAGGGATTCTATCCGAACCTTACTTCATCGTCTGATTTCAAATGTTTTACTATGACAACTTTATGAATTACATTGATTCAATTTTATGTTTGATATAAAAGATGTTTGAAACTGTCCGTGAAACCCTAAGTTGAGCCTTATAGCGATTGTTTGAAACTCTTTATTCTCATCTTGTTTTATTTAATTCAATCATTGTAAAAATATTTGAATTGTATTTAAATTCCTTAAATATTGACACGAGTTAGTAAACCAGGGAGTTATAAGGAGGGTCTGTATTGTTGGAGTTATAAGGACGGTCTATTTGATGGGTTAAACTAGTACCTAGATGGACTAGTCATTGTATATATGCATATGTAAATCGTATCGAGCACTGCCGGGGTGGCTTTGCTACATCGTACTACTCATGGTCAATGTTTCCCTGTTTTTATGTTTTACTATACCTAAAGTGTTTTCAAATAATTATATCTGAACTTTTTGAATGACTACTTATTTAAGGGATTGAGTTGATACTCATCTCTATGTTTATATTAAAACGCTGTGGTTTTCTTTGAAAACCCTCTTAAAATCATCATTTGATTGTATATAGAAAAATCGTTTGAATTGTTCTGTTTCTCCATTTTCAAAATCGTCTATTGGTTTAAATGTAAAATTGTCCCTAACGTTTTCTTATTTTTTAATCATTGATCGACCTTACTGGACTCTCGAAAGCTCACTCCCCTTTGACTTCCTTTCTGCAGGTGGCAGCCAGCATTAAGTTGTCCGAATAAGGATTAGAGCCGAGCGAGCGTTAGGAAGTCAATTTAATTTTTAGTATTGATCATTAAGACCCCTGCACGGGTCTCTAACTTGTTGGTTAGATTTAAATTGATTTGAGTAATTGTGATGATTAGATGCTCTGACATAGGTTTTCATAGTTAGTTATTTGAAATCAAGGTTTTTATATTATTAAGCAGTGATTATTTTAACGCTCCGGGAGTTCGGGGTGATAACGTTCAGGAAAAGTCTGGGTGTGAAAGCTTCAAATTTTCGGGGTGTTACAACTTAGCATCCTCCGCGAACACCAAAAAATCCCAAATAGTTCCACAACATACGTCTCATAAAAATATTAGAGATTACTGTTTTAGACTTTATCCAAATAAATTTCTAAGCATGCTTTAAAAAATTAGAAAAGAAATTACCTAAAAATCCCTATCTTTAACGAAGCTTACAAACACTGCTCACAATCAACACACCTAGTATTACACATAACATATACACACTTGTCTTCTCCCCCACTTCTCCTCTGCCGAACACACACACCGACACACGCAAACACACACACACACACACACACACACACTCACCCCCCCCCCCCCCACACAAAAACACATATTCCAACACACCCAAACATACACTCAAATACACATATACCCTTCTCAACACACTGAAAACTCACAACCTTACCCAATTTCCCCTAAACACACACCAACATACCACACACACAATCACCTTGGCACCAGAAAACACACACTGAAACACACACTTTCACACAGCACACACGCACGCATCGTACACACTGCACTCACTGAAGCATGCACAAACCTCTCCAATCTCCCTCCAACACATATTTTTACACATCATACACACATACACAGACAAAAACACCACAAGTACACTCCCACATACCCAAAAAACACACTCACAATGAACACACACACACACACACACACACACTCCTATACCAAATTTTACACTAAAATGTGAGGATCTACCTTAGAGATTCAGACCCAATTCTCTCCAATTTTCTCTGTTCTTTCTCTTTTCTTTTTTTGTTTCTCTCGAATTCATTTTCTTTCTTAAATTTTCCTTAAATATCTTTATTTTTTTTGTTTCTCTCGAATTCATTTTCTTTCTTAAATTTTCCTTAAATATCTTTATCCAATTCTTTAGTTTATAATTAAAGTGAGTAATCACCAAAATAAACAAGGAGGAGGTGGCATCTTCTTAAGACCAGATTCTCTAAAATTTGACACATAATGCCTAACTTCCAAAAATTCACACTAGCCCCCAAAGTTTTTCAAAATTACAAAATGACCCCAAAACTTTTCAAAATTTATATTTTTGCCCCAAAATCCTTTTAAGCTTCCATGCTCTACTAATTCCCAAGCATTGCATACAATTAATGCCCATTTATTTTTTTCGGGTCACAACTAATTATTTTTAAGCCACTCGAGAAGTACGAATTATTTTTTTTTTTTCATCTTATAAAAATTTCATCCTCGAAATTTGATCTCGGATTCCATATTACTTATAACGTCTAGGCACTATGCTTTCGCTGCGTACCCTTGATAATTACCACACTAGCTGAGCTACATCTGACCTTTGCACCCAAATTTATTCCCACGAATACCCGTACGTAATGATTAAATTTTAAATCGTCATGCTAAACTCACACCTGTCAAGTTATCACTTGCACTCTAACTGTTCCGTAACTTCATGAATGATGACTTAGCTAGTACAAAACTCGTTGCACTAAATTTACGCCACTCCAAATCAAGACACAAAGAATGATTTGAATCAAGTTCTATTCCGTCATGTGTTCCATTGTATCACATTGATACTATACTAGAGACAATGTTATTTGCACCATCTACTTAATGGTGGCAAGCTTAACTTCAAGTTTAAGGTGTACTAGAATACTAAATGATGGTCACATGTGACATGCACTCTACAAAAGCTAATGTGGACATTTAATTCCTATAAGCACTTACTCATTATAATCGACAGGAAAATTGTAACTACAACGGTTTTGCCGAGCACTCTAATGTCTTGAATCAAACGAGTCCAGACTGTTTTCGAGTTCCTCACATAGAGATGTGTTATCGTAACATAGCGCAAAATATAATTCTGCATACACATGTATTTAAGGCTCTAAGTTATCACATCACTTACGATGCACAATTTTATTACTTGCCAAAGATCTATGGTCTTATTCTATGATCATCAGTTTCAGTTAAATGTTTAGAACCCTTCAGTTCTAAAAGGTAAGTAACATGAGGTCTACTATTGCGTGCTTAGCCAAAATCTCAATCTTAAACCGAATCATCAAACATATTATTCAAATCTAATCCAAGTTCTCAGAGTTTGCTCTCACTCATAGATTATCCAAGGTTTTGGAGTCTACATATCTCAAATTAGAGCAAGTGAAACTATGCAAATCCTATATCAGGTAAAGATACACATACATAACATATTGTCAATTCATTTAGGACACAAAAAAATTCTGATAATATGCTTAGGCATGAATAGCAATTATAACATGTTACCATCGAGGAAACATTAAACAAAAACCAATCACAAAGAAAGAGTGATGATTATACAACAAAGTGTCTAACATTAATCACAACAAACAATGATCTCAGTCAAGCATTTAGGGGTCAAATTATAACAATAATCGCAGTGAGACAATTAAAACATGAAAATCTTCAACATCATACCTATTGGCTCTCGAGATTCATAATACAAATTCATAACATTCCAGAGAAATGAAGAGTACAGAAATGATGGTATAGGTATGACGAAGCAAAGTCAATCCAATGACTCAAAGCAATTACGATACATAAGGGTTATTGGTCTTTAACAGGATTCGTAGCTTCCCCATAGCCAGTGGGTTAGATACTATCCCATTAAGTCCAAATTGATTCGAAAGAAGCAGATAAACATCCTAAAAAGGGAATCAAACGACTCAGTATGAATGACATCTCATGCGATGTCTCAGAGTAAGTTGACATTCAATTAAGTTGAAATTTAATTCAACATACAAAAAGAATGAACGAGATGATAAGATATGATCCCAGACTTCTTATCGGACTCTTAAACTAATTTTCAGACTTAACATCAGTCATTTTTCAAAAGCACCATTCTCACTCATAAATCAAATCACTAACTTAACTATTACTCATACCTTACAAGCTTTCAAACACTATTAGTGTTTTCCCTGACAATACGGATGCATGATTAGAAGATAACTAATCCCCGCTAGGTATGATATCGAAATATCTAACAACAAATGGGATGAGATCCACATAAAGATCTTTATCTGCAATATAGACAGTAAAGTCACGGAGAACTGTAGAACAGTCAAGGACCCCTCCCAATGGAGAGCCTATATCAAGATCAGTTCCTAAAGGATGGGTTTTCACCCTCAATCACAATGACGCTCCATAATCAAGCACTATACGAGCATCTAATGGGTTAACCTGTAGTGTACTTGACACCATGTCATTGAATGTAGTAGCATCTTGGGTGGAAATTCAATAAAGTCTGGCCGATGTCTCGAGCCTCTGCCTCTGTTGGACTTGAGACTGTTGGGTCTGCCCCTGTCGACCTTGTCCTCTTTCCCAATGAGGACCTCTGCTTATTGATGAACTAGCTTTAGGTGTGGGATAAAAAGTTGACTGGTTATTTCTAACAAATGAATAGTCTCAAACTCAATGTTCCATACTGGCACACTTAAATCATCTGGTAAATATATAGCATGGCTTATCACCCAGACATATACCACACATGGGGTGGCTGAAAAAATTGACCCACAACCCTGACCAGTACTCTATTTAAGTCAAACTCTGAAACTCTGTGATGGTCCATATCTAGTACTCTGAGCTGATCGCTTGCCTACACCCCGAGCTCCTCTGAATCCTATACTATGCCCAGGTCTAAATCCCTAAGTTGAAGTGGGTTTGAATCCCTGACTCTGCCCCACCTTCAGGCCTTAGGCACCCTGTTTTGCCGACTGTAAAAATTATTGATGCCTATTAGCTCCTACAAATCTGTCTTGGGAAAACTCCTACCTATCTCTCCTTCTTCTGCTGTGTTTGCTCATACCTTCTTCTATTGTCAGACTTGGACTGCTCCAAAGCATGTACCTAGTAAAGATATTCCATATAGCTCGTCAATCAAGCTGAGATCATGCCATCTCTCAGTCCAAGTCTGAGCCCCATTCAGACTTTTGGCATCTATCTGTCTTTGCCAGTAACATCCTTACTGCAATTCTATCAAGGTGAGGAAGCCTCATCTCAAACTCGTCTACCGACTCTTGATCTGCTTGCCTCTCATTAACTAACTCCCTTAACATCTACTCACGATAACTCATCAAAAAATACCAATTGAAGAACAATTCCCTAAATTTTTCCCCAGTCATCTCATCCAACTGTGGACGAGTCAAATTTCTTTCTACCATTTTTCGCTACTGATCAGCCTCATCCCTTAGTTCATACATAATAATTTAATCTTTTGTCTCTCCCTACTATAGATTACTCAAAAAATTTCTCCATTCCGTTAATCAAGTTCTCTACCTCTATAAAGGCCAATGACCTCCTAAAGCTTGTAGCATTTTGTTCATTAAACTCACCTATGATTTTCTTTTCTTGAGGTTGTGGCTGTGGTTGAACCGAATTCTGTACTGCTGGTTAATCACATTTTGTGTCATCAAGGTCATTTGGTTCATAATGTTTAGAATTGCAACAATCGGTTCTGATTTATGCTCTTCCTTCCTATTAGGTTGAGGTACCTCTCTATCGAGGACCTCCCGGCTCTCCGTACTATCTCCAATACCAGTTCTATGTGTGCGAGCCATATTGGCACAATGAATAGTTATTAGTGTTATACTAACACTTGTCTAAAGAACAACATAATTACAAGTTAAAGGCATACTTCTTAATCCTACCATCATCCTACCCCACTCTCAGTAACCGAAATACGATTATTGTGTTACTTATACTCTATGGTTACATGTCTATGGATTCATATACCTAAACTCTTAATACCACAAGAACGAACTGCTCTGATACCAACTAGAACATCCCAAAAATTCGGAGTTCCATCACCCTGAACTCCCAGAGCGTTAACCTATAACTTCACATCGAACCTGTCAAATCCTATTTACTAATACATACTTCAAAGCATCTAACTAGACATCAACTACAATTCAAAATACAAAATTACAAACTGATTAAACTTTAGCTACTAAAACTTAGGTTCTTTACAAAATGACAAGTTAACAGTGTTGACCCACGCAGGGATCTTACTACACAGTAATGGTCGACTCACAGGAATCTCACACAGACTCTAACCCAATCCTGAGCATTCTACAGCTGATCACCTACAGAAAGGAGTTAAACGAAAGGTGAGCTTTTGAGAACTCAGTAAGGTCGTTCAAGTACAATTGAAAGAAATACAAACGATTCAAGAGTTTAGACGATGATTATGTTTCAAAACATCTCAACAATGAGGAATAGTTTGATAAATTCCAATATGATCATAATCAGTCATATGCATATACAAAAAATGACCAAAGAAAATCATAGACAGACACAATAACAAACATTAACAATCATCCCACTTTCCGAAGCGAAGACTAACATTTATAACCAAATGCCAAAATGATCATTTGAAGATCATTTTCAAAGTCATTGTTTAAAAATGCAATGATGATTTTCCAAAATATTTCAAAATGGACGTAGATACTTCAAGGCAATAGGGAAAGGTATCAGACAATGACAAATAATTTGACCACAATACGGGGATGAATTTTACTCAATCTCATTCAATCAGGTAACAAGACATTCATTTGAACATCATTCTCAAATCAATCATTGAAAGATCAATGTAAACAAATTCAAAGATATTGATCTTGGGCAAAGGAAATTCCATTTAGGCAATGCATAGAGTGTACACAGGTATGATGTATAATAACTAGCCCTTTCCAACGATCAAGGGACTAGTCTGCGTTCTTAGTAGGAAGCAGTAATAATCCTTCCTTAAAATAGACCCCCAGGTCAACACGAAAGAACACAATCACAAAATCAATGAGAAATTCAATGCTTGACATGCAATAAAAATATGCATCAACATGAATTTAATTAACCGAAATCAGTTACTGTTTCGATGACATTTAAACATGCTGATATTAATTCATCACTCATGATTCAAGGATAGTCTTAAACAAGTAGCAAGAACAAATACGAATTGTTATCAAATTTAGTCACAACAATTCAGAAGAAATAATGCAAACAATTATCAAATTTTCTCAGGATGCATTAACAAGCGAGCATCAATAGGATTTCCAAATAACTGATTCAGGTTCAATGTTGGGATTTTCTTGGAAATAACATGCTGATATCAATACAACTCATAGTGTTCAACAAAAGACACAAGCAAATCAACTCGTTATTAAATTTAGGGTTTGGATAGAAATCTTTACCCATGGTTCAGATAGAAACCCTTACTTGGATCTGAAGCTAAGCTAGTCTAGCTAAAAGGTCCGTTGCTTTAACCTAAACGAAACAATCCAATTATTAGTGTATAGTTTATACTATAATATTAACAATTCAATACTAACTCATGCATACTCCCAGAATGGCCCCCTCACTGGGTGATGGCAGACCTATAGTGTGACGAGCAGGGGGGGTAATGTATGCCCCTAAACTTTAGAAAAAAATTAAAAAATACACTATCTGCGACTCTCTCTCTCTCTCTCTCCCTCTCCCCCTCCTCTGTGCGACAGCTCATAGCCACCCCTTACAATTAGTCACGGGCTCACTAACTCCGGCCATTCGGCCACTCCGGCAAGTAAATAGAAAATGGGCGACGGTAGAGCAGACATCCACCACGGCACCACCCCCTGACGTCGACGTTCTGTGTGACTCTCTTATATATATATATATATATATATATATATATATATATATATATATATGGAGCTGATCCGTTGATAGAGCTAGCAAAATGGGAGATCTTGCTAGCGCGATCTGACCGTCCATCCAGAAGGGATGGACGGCCCAGATAGCGTCAACGTGGGCCCAAGAAAGTGGTCCGCTAGACACTGTAGCGGAGGGGGGAGCAGGGGCAAAATGGTAAAAAGGTCCGTCCACTACACTGTGTAGCGAACCACTGACAGCGCCGCAAAAATACGCGATCTGGGCCGTCCATCCCTTCGGGATGGACGGTCAGATCGCGCTAGCAAGATCTCCCATTTTGCTAGCGCTATCAACGGATCAGCTCCCATATATATATATATGGACTGTGATAGCAGTGGCCACGAGTCCCATGACCACAAAGGCACGACGCGTGAACGATCTAGGGTTCTTATTTCTGACAAAGCCCACCAGCGACGAGTCTTTAGGATTCCGCCACTGCTCACGGCTCACGACCATCGAGCATTGACCACGTCTTTTTGGGATAGCACCGGTCGGTGGTCGCCAACAATGAATCCACAATTTATTCTTCTGGAAGGAGACAATGACTCGGCAAGGACTCCACCGGCGGCTAAGAACCTACTGCCGACAATGATGACGACCGTTGACCCGTACCGGTCAACTGCCTGAGGTATGCATTTTGATAATTTTCTTTCCCAATTGAGCATTGATTGATGATTTTAGGTTGTTAATTAAGCATTTCAGATTGTTAAATTGAGCATTTAAGATTGTTGATCGAGGATGTGAACTTATTGGATTGAGATGTTAGATATGTGACCTAATTAAATTGTTGATTGAGATATGGATTGTTGACTTGATTGAGATATGTGACCCAATTGGATTAAGATTGTCTAATGAACCAATCAATTTTGTTTGTTGGTGTAGTATGGGACTTAATTAGATTATTGGATTGATACTGAAAATATGTTCTTAGCTTCTTGCTAGAGTAAGTATAGTACAGATTCCACTACTAATTTTGTTGGGTTAACATATGTTATCTCTGCTTAAAAGCAAAATAACTCCGCCCAAAATAAGGTACACCAAAAGAAGCGAACGATACAACTCCTTAAAACATGAGATTACTTTGACAGAACCCGTCCCTAAAATTTATCTTTAACAAGAAATGCAATTGAACATGTGGTAAGATTAAAAAAATTGATAATTTTACTTCAGAACTGAACTAAAAAACTCTATTGGACTAATCAATTTTAGTTGCTTATGAATGAAATGTTTTTTTTTTTCAGAATGAAAAAGTTCTTTAAAAAGAAAGCAAAGTTGGAAGAATCCGTACAGTCTAATAAGAATGAGTGTAGAAATCAAGATACTATTTAATAGTCTTCAATTCCAATAGTAACGAACAAGGCCCCAGTGTGCATCGTAATGTTAATTCTGAACATTCAACCAAAACTGGGGATGAGTTCAACTCTGACGAGCTTATTGCAATTCCTAGGTTGTGTCCAAATATTTTGAATTATGGTCCTAATGTTCGAGATAAAGTTCGACGAGCGTATTAGTCGAAAGGTCCTTGCCAACCTCGTCACCACAATTTTCCATTTACACAATTTGGAATTCAGTCTCATCAATTTGTTTCTTCTTGGTTTAAGATTTATTCAAGTTGGTTGGAGTATAGTGTAGCCAAAGGTGATGCATATTGTTTGTGTTGCTACTTGTTTGAAAGTGCTCATGGGGAGCAAGGGGGGTGGTGGTACTTTTGTCAAGCATGATTTTAAAGATTGGAGAAAGAGGGATAAATTCCAAAAACATGTTGGAGAAGTTGGTAGTGCGGACAACCTTGGAAGTGTCAAGCTTTTGATAACCCTAAGCAGAGTATTAAAGTAGTTTTGTCCAAGAAAACAGATGAAAGTAAGGTTCAATACCGTACTCGCTTGACTGCATAATTGATGTCATTCGGTTCCTCTTATGTCAAGGCTTGTCTTTTCGTGGGTATGATGAATCTATCAAATCTATAAATCAGGGAAATTTTCTAGAACTTTTAGAGTTTCTTACTGATCACAATGAGAACGTGAAAAAAGTCATGTTGTCAAATGCTCATCAGAATCTCAAATTGACATAACAAAAAATTCAGAAAGAAATTGTTAGTGCCATTGCCAGAGAAATAAGAGATGCAATTGTTGGAGACATGAAAACTGAATTATTTTCCATTTTAGTTGACGAGTGTTGTGATGTTTCAGTCAAACAACAAATGGGATTTGTCTTGAGATATGTGGATAAAAACGTGCAATGGAATGTTTTCTTGGTAGTGTCCTTGTTGCTAGTACCACTGCTTTATCATTGAAAGACGCGATTGACAATTTATTTTCATGGCATGAATTGAGCATTTCAAGAGTTCGTGGACAAGGCTATGATGGAGCAAGCAATATGCAAGGGGAATTCAATGGTCTTAAAACTTTAATTCAAAGGAGAATGAAAGTGCTTATTATATTCATTGCTTTGCTCATCAACTTCAGCTAACTTTTGCAACTGTTGCCAAAAAAAAAAACTTAGATTTCATTACTCTTTAATTTGGTTTCTAAGCTAGTAAACACCATGGGAGTTCCATGCAAACGAAGAGACGCTCTTCTAGAAAGTGAAGCCATTAGACTTGCTCATACCCTTGAGAGTGGTGAAATCATCAGCGGTCGAAGTTTAAATCAAGAAACTAGCATCAAAAGAGCAAGAGAGACCCGTTGGAGATCACAATAGGGTGAATTATTGAATTTGATTCATATGTTTGCTTCAGTGATAGGCCTGCTTAATAAGGTTGTTAATGATGTTACAGATTATGATCAGAGAGGTGAAGCATTGAGTCTTTTGAATTCAGTGCCAACTTATGACTTTGTCTTCAACATGCTTTTGATGAAAAACATTCTAGGGATGACGAATGAATTTTCACAAGCATTACAAAAGAAAGATCAAAAGATTGTGAATGCAATGAAGTTGGTAAGAATAACAAAGCAACAATTGTAGAGCTTGAGAGATGATGGGTGGGAAGACTTGCTGGAAGAGGTCTCACAATTTTGTGTAAAACATGATATTGACGTATTGGACATGAATGCGAAGCTTGTAGCCCCAGAGAGGCAAAAACGTAATGCTGAAGAAGGTACCAATTTTTATCACTATCGTGTTGATACATTTTTAACGGTTGTTGATTTGCAAATCAGTGAGTAAAATAATCGTTTCAATGAGGTAACCACAGAGTTGCTTATTTGTATGTCATGTCTCGATTCAAGTGATGTTTTTTTTCTTGCTTTTTATAAGCAGAAGTTGATACGTCTTGCATAGTTTTATCCATATGACTTTTCTCCAGTAGAGCTTAAGGTACTTGAAAGTTGGCTCGAGACTTATATTATATATGTACGCTCTTATGAAGAACTTTATGAAGTTAAGGGAATTGGTAAACTTACTATGAAGTTAATTGAGTTGAAAAAGGATGTCATATATCCTTTGGTGTACTTGCTTTTGAGATTGGTCTTACTTTTACTTGTTGCAACTGCTCCCGTAGAAAGAGCTTTCTCCGCAATGAAGATAATAAAGACTCGAATTTGAAATCACATGAGAGAAGAATGGATGAATGATAGCTTGGTTTGTTATATTGAGAAAAATGTCTTCAAAACTATTGGGAATGAGGTTATTATCAAGTGCTACCAATCTTCGAGCCTCATCGAGTAGTTATTAGTATTTTTGTTTGTAAACACCGAAATATCTATTTTGTATTCACTTCTTTTATACTGTAAAGAGTCTTTAGTAGCTCTCATGAAACTTAATAACACATTTTTGATACTTTGAAGTATATATATATATATTTTTTGTGTATTATCGAAAAGTGTACTCTGTTTTGTATGCTATTTTACTTACAAAATTTGTTACTTACTTCCTGGTTACCCCACTATCACTGGGTATGTAAAATTACCAAAATGCCCCTTATCTGTAAAATTATCAAAAATACCCTCACACTTAAATCATAAAAACTGACTTTCCATAAATAGAATTACTAAAATATCCTTAGCCAATGTAAATTTACCCAAAAATACCTTTTATAGGCAAATTATCAAAATATCCCCTTAGGGTGGCAAATTACAAAATACCCTCTGAAAATTTTTGACACCGGAGAAATCTTAAGAAGACATTAAAACACTACTTTAAGCATCTTGAAGTCATTTTTGGTCTAAAATATATTTTAGAAAATATTCACCCGAAAATTCCGAACCCGTATCCGAGTCGAGCGCTCAGAAGTCAATTTTGCCAAAAATAGCTATCAACATTAGAATGAGACGAAATTGTAGAAAATGAAACATATCAGTAGTATAAGGTTTTCTTAAAATTTTCTAATCAAAATAGCTTGGTTTGCTATGTCTAATAATTCAGGAGTTTTTTTTAATCAATACCCTAATTTAGCATCCTCCACGAATACCAAAAAATCCTAAATAGTTGCATAGCGTACGTCTCGTAAAAATATTGGGGGTTACTGTTTTAGACTTTGTCTAAATAAATTTCTAAGCATGCTTTAAAAAATTCGGAAAGAAGTGACCCAAAAATCCCTATTTTTAGCGACACAAAAACTGTTCACGATCAACACACCTAGTATTACACATTAACATAACACACACTAATCTTCTCCCCCATTTCCCCTATGCCGAACACTCTACACTGCCACACACAAACACACATTCCAACACACCCAAACACACACTCTAATACACATTGTCACGCACTCAAACACACATATACCACTCTCAACACGCTGAAAACTCACAACCTTAACCCAATTTCCCCCTAAACACACACTAATATCCCCATACCACACACATAATCACCCTGTCACACGAAAACATGCACTGAAACACACTTTCGCACGGCACACACTCACACTTTGCACACCCACTGAACTACGCACAATCCTCTGCATCTCCCTCGTACACACACTTGTACAACTCATACACACATACATACACAAAAACGCCACAATTACACCCCCATATACCCTGAAGCACACATATATCCACCCACAAACTCACGCATTCACAGTTAAAACACACACGCGCGCGCACGCAAATTCCTCTTCTTCCCCCCTCTTTGTTTTTCTCTGTTTCTTATTCTTAGTTATTGTTCTTTCTCTTTTCCTTTTTTGTTTCTCCCAAATTTGTTTTCTTTTTATTTTCTTTCTTTCATTTCCGTAAAAATCTTTATCCAATTCTTTAGTTTATAATTTAAGTGATTAGTCACCAATAAACAAGGAGGAGGTGCATCTTCTTAAAACCAATTTCTTTAAAATTTGACACATAATGCAAAACTTTCAAAATTCGTAAATTAGGCCCCAAAGTTTTTCAAAATTATAACATGACCCGCAAACTTTTCAAATTATATTTTTGCCCCAAAATCCTTTTAAGCTTCCATGCTCTACTAATTCTAGAGCATTGCTCAAAATTAATGCCCGTTTATTTTTTGGATCACAGATAATTATTTTTAAACAGATCTAAAAGTGCAGGATATTACATCTACTTGGGAGATTGAGTGCTCTTCCAGCACCACATGGACGTCGAGGGCCGTGTCCTGCCCGACCCTCCCTTAGAGATGTATGAAACATGGAAGCTGGATAGGGGTGGGTTTGAGACAAAGCCTGGTTAGGGCGATCACCGTATCATCCTAATGGTGGCCGAACAACCGTCGTGACTATAAGGCATTCGTGAGGGAAGACCTGGCCCCTCCCTTGACTTTGGAGTGGCTGAAAAAGGTTCATAAGGGGCGTGTAACGACTTGGAAGTTCGGGGCTCCATCGTCCCGAACTCTCAGAGTGTTAACCTACAACATCAAGTCAAATCAGACGCTGCTTGACACAAACTTCAGAATTTCTAAATAGACATTAACTCAAATTCTCCAAAATATATAAAGTAAAAAAAACTTTACAACTTAAGCTACTACATCCTAAACTTGAGTTCTTTATAGGACAAGGTAATAGTTATAACCCACGCAGGGGTTTTACTACTCAAAATAGTGGTGGGCACTCCACAATCTCACTTAGGCTTTAAACCATTCCCAAGTAATCTACGGGTTATCATTACATGTGGAAGGAAATCAAATAAAGGGTGACCTTTTGAGAGCTCAATAAGGTTGCTCAAGGAACAACCAAAGGAATTGCAAAACAATTAAAGAGTCAATTCGATGATAGTTCCGAAGACATCTCAAACAATCATAAACAATTTGATAACAACATGAGGAAGAGTTTCACCTCAATCCCCTTTGATCTGATGCCAAAATAATCATTTGAAGATCATTTTCAAATCCACCATTTTAAGATACAATGATAATTTTTAAAAGATTTCAAAACAAGTACAAATAGTTTAAAGACAATACGGGGACATGTTTCAAACAAGCACAAACAGTTTGAGACAACCATATTTAGTTATTTTCAAAGAAATCATTTTAAAGAGTGACCTAACCATAACTTGGAAACCCGAACAACTAGTAAACCAATTCAATATCCATTTTGCACATCACATATAGCACCTCAGCATCTTGCTTCTGCTATGCTTAAACGGATCCCCCAAAGCTCAGCCGTATTAGAATCATAACATATTATGCACAGACAAATCATGGAGCACTATCATTGACAAAATTGCTTAAGCCACATCACACAAACGTATTTCAAAACCAAGATATTTCTCTATGTTCAAGACAAGTAGTTGAGCAAGATACTACCTCGACAAATTCAGGAGGTATTGACCATGAATGATGATTTTCCAAAAAAATTCAGATGATATCAAACAGTTTGATAACAATATGGGAATGAGATTCAATTCAATCCCTTTGACCAAATATTAACAAAATCACTTTCAAATATCATGTAACAGATTTAGATATTATTGACATGGGGGGCATAGGGGTTATGAGCAAAGCCTAATTAACTTCCTATTAAAGTTTCTTTAAGTGATTATTTTAAAATCCTTAGCGACAATTATTATGAGCAGTATCATTTAAGACCTTTAGTAACAATTTATTTCTTAGAGTCCTTAGCGACGATTAGTGTTAGGGACGTTATTAATAATAATTAAAAAAAAAGAATTCTAGTGACCATTAGTTGCAGATAAAAAGTGGGAGCAATAGAGAAACAAATGATAGTGAGGGAGTGACAGTGAAATTTATAATTACATTTGGATTATTATGTTAAAATGTGCATATAGGAAAAGGGTTGAATATTTAAAGGAAAAAAGAAAATCAGAAAAAAGAGACAAGGGAGAGGCGCCGGCCCTAATACCCCACCATTGCCGTACCTTGTTCCCTCAACTCCATTAGGCACCTCCTATCGTCACCTCCAAGCCACCGCGCGATTGCTGTCGCCGGCAACATCTCCGATGGTCGACTATAGCGGCGCCACCATCTAGAGCACTGCCCAACCGCATAATCAAGGGTGGCTGGGCTTACTTGATTAGGGGAGGCAGGGGAACTCACGACGGCCACCGGAAGAAATTTCGGCTACGGGATGCTCGGCCAATGAAGGTGGCGCGGGCAGCCACCAGTCCACACACTGCCGGGATCTCGATCCAGCTGCTGTCGCCACTAATCCCTCCCTTAACGAGGCCAGATTTGACTGTACAACTGGTGACGATCGTGTCGAGGGGACGATGATGAAACCAACCACGGCACCTTCTCATTTGCCTGTTTCACAGTAACGGCCGACGGCCCAACTTTGATGTCAGCCACGATATGATAGGTTGGGGGCTGATTTGTGTGAAGTGGGTGTTGGTAGTGTGCTTGTGTTGGTTATTGCGTCCAGTAGTGGCCTGTGTATTGTCTGGGTATTGTCTGTTAAGGGGGTGCACCGTTAATGCGGTGATGACGACGATTGCTAATGGAGTGCATTGCCTGTGTATTTCAATGGATAGCTATGGAGGCGTGCGTAAAGTTTGGGGAATATATGTTCATTTTGGTGCGACGGTTGAAATGACATCGGGACCGTGCTTGCAGTGGTTGAAATTGAATGAAGTGGGTTGTCTATATATGTGCAGCGGTGGGTGTGCGCTGTGTGTCTTTGGCAGATTGTAAAAGTGGTGGATGTTAGTGTGTGTAATACTGAGTGTGTTTAGGGGGTGCATGTGAGAGTTTGTGTGTAAATCAGTGTGTGCATGAATGGTTGTGTGGGCATGAATGGTTGTGTGGGCAGCCATGTGTGTTTGTGTGTGTGTGGGTGTTGGTACATAGTGTGTTTGAGTGTGTGTTCCAGTGAAGTGTGTGAGGGTTTTAGAGTGTGTGCGTGAGTTCAGTGCATGTTAGTGTGTGTAATACCGAGTGTGTTTATGATTATATGTGATAAATGTGTATAGGGCGCATGATTTGTAGAGTGTTTTAATGGTTGTATATAATTTTGTGGAGCTGCGTGTGTTGAAAGGTGAAGGTGCGTGTGTGGCCGAAAATGGAGAAAGGTGAATGAACAGTGTCTATGACTTTCGCTGTTGAAGAAGAAAATGGTGGAAAGCGTCGCTATAAGCCTGTTATTTCCTACTGTCTTGATTTTAATTTTTTAAAAGCCATTTCTGTCATGATTTTGGCTAAGTACGAAATTATAACCCCAGTTATTTTTGCAATATAGATTTTTCAGTGTCCTCGAAAACATGAAATGACTTTATTTAAAAATATTATTCTTGAATTATTAAAAACAGCAAATTAGATTATTATTGCCTGAAAATTTCATGGTGACTTTTTACCATTTAAATGTTTTAGTGTCTAAGGTTTCAAGAATTTTCAGTATCGATTATCAAGTGTAGCGACTTTGGTTTCCTTGTGAGCCGTTAAGTGCCAGAGGGAGTTTTTGGAATAAAATAATATTTTCAAATGACTTTTTAGCCTGATTTCAGCCTAATACATAAATAGATAAGTTTTTAAGTATTGTGAAATTATTTCTGGTCATATTGGCCGTTAGGGGAGTATTTTGAAAAATTTTCATTTTCGGTGGCAGATGAAGTGGTATCATGCTCATGAGTGTCCTATGCTTGTATAGTTATGCACTACACATGTAGTTTGTGTATTTGTAGGATTATCGTGCGTGTGTTATGGGTGCATGTGTATATTGTGTTATGGGTGCATGTGTATATTGTGTTATGGGTTTGTGTGCGTGTTTGTAAGAGAAAGAGACACGAACAAAGAAAGGGAGGGTGTATTAGAACGGGTTGTCGAAACGATCGGGTGTGTTAGTCTTTGTCTTGTAGAGTTCAAGAGAGTAGTAAGAGAGTTAGAAAATCCGGATGGAGTCGGATGCATACAGATAGAAGGAGAATGAAATAAATTGAGGAAAAATGACAGGATTTACTTTAAGTGAGTTTTGAAGAAGTGGAGACGGGCGCATATACTATCAGCTAGTTCAAGAGGAGCTTGTAATGGACTGGGCAGTTCTTTTGGTCAAGTGTAGCAAGCAACCATTGCACACGATTCTGGTATCGAGAAAATGTGTAGCATAATGTAAGTGACCTTTCAGATCCCTCTAGTATAAATATAAGTATATGTTATTTGTTTTTGAGATATCTCTATTAGTCATAAATGAACTGCTTATAGTTAGCTTATTTTGAAAGCAGGAATGAGAACTGTTTAGGAAGTTAATACTGAGTTATAACATCTTTGTGTAGATCGTATCCTGATAATTGATTTGCGCTATTTAGGTTAATTCAAAGGATTTGTGTTTGAGGTTGATTAGCTTAACATAGCTTCGGACCGAGGTAAGTGATTTCTTCCGAATCCCTATTTCATCTATTTGACCTCGTAAATATTCTTTCTAAATTGTTATTGATTCTTTCATTGGACTCTGTTATAATTGTGATGAAATTACATCGGTTGCCATTAATACCCTATTTTGAGCTTTACACGTTTATTGAAAATTCTATTTGATGCTCTGTATTCATTTCTCATTGTGCATCGATTTAATCATTGCATCATCAATTATTGCATTCCGCATATTGACATGAGTTAGTGTATTGAGGAGTTAGAAGGATGTTCTGTATTGGGGGTGATATAAGGATGGTCTGTTATTGTCGGGAGATGCTAGTACCTTGTGGGTCTAGCTAGTGTTCATATGCATATGTAACTACAGTGTTATTGAGCATCGCCTTTGTGGCTTTGCGAAGTGATTACCCTGCACTGCCTGTGTGGCTTTGCATATCACTCATGTTCAATATCATCTGAATTGTTTTAGTAAAATCGAAAGTGTATCTATTGAAATCCAAAAATACAGATATTGAGATTATATTTCCCATGTTGTCATTGATATAAATTTTCCCAAATCGTTTGTATTCTTTCTTGAATTCTGAGCGACCTTATTGAGCTCTCGAAAGCGCACTCCCTTTATTGTTCCCTTCTGCAGGAAATAATCATCAGTAAGGTTTTAGACAAATGAGCTTGATTATAGAATAATTAATGTTTTCATTAGAGTCTTATCTAAGCCCTTACGAGGGAACCAATGTGTAACTCTATAGATGAAGTAAGTTACTTTGTTTTGTGATGTGAACAGTTTGTTGAGACATTTGAGTTGTTTGTAGAGCTCTGACATGGATGTTATTGAGTTTCTTTGGTGATATTAAATGGATTAGATATTTGAGATTTTGATCGACTGATTGGTTAATGCTTTAGAAATACCGAGGGTGTTACAACATATGCTGATATTAATTCATATATTCAGAGTCCAATTGAAAGAATAAGTACAAATACAAACTGATGAATTTGAGGTTTGGATTGAAATCCTCATCTTAAGCTTCAGATAAAAATCTTTACCCAAAGTCTAACGATAGTCACAACAATTCAGAAGAAAGAATACGAACATAAGTTGATGTATTTTACAGTTCAGATATAAATTCTTAGCCTTAGGGTACAGACAGAAACCCTTACCTAAGTCTGAAGCTAAGCTAACCGAAAAATCATATGCTTCAACTTAAACAGAACAATGCAATTATTAGAATATAATCTATAGTAAGATACTAAGAATTCAATACTAATTCACACACTCTCAAAATGATCCACTCACTGAGTATGTAAAATTATCAAAATACCCCTTACGTGTAGAATTACCGAAAACACCCCTCTCATACTTGAATCACCAAAACACTCTTCCCGTAAGTAAAATTACTAAAATATTCCTACCACATGTGATTTACCAAAAATACCAAAATACCCCATCTCGATGAAAAACTATCAAAACACCCCTGGTGCCCTTGCACCAGAAAAAAAATCTCAAAAGCATTTTAAAATACCCTTTTTAGCAACTTGAATTCATTTTTGGGCTAAAAAAGTATTTTAAAATTTTTTTGCTCGAAAGTCTCAAACCAGTGTCTGGATCGAGCGCTTGAAAGCTGATTTTGCTAAAAATAGCTATCGACTTTAGAATTGCACAAAAGAAACTGAAACACATCAGTAATATAAGGTTCTCCTAAAATTTTGGGAAAAAAATAATTTACTTTGCTATACTAAATAAACTAAGAATCACTTTTCACCAATATAATTATTTAGCGCCCTTTGCAGACATAAAAAATTCCTAAAATTTTTCATAGCTTAGATCTTGTAAAAATAATTTAAGTATCTTTTTTGTATTCTATCAAAATCTAATCAGAACTATTTTTGAAAAATTAGGGTTTAGGACAGCTTAGAAATTTCTTACCTATAGTGACAATTATAGTCATTGTTCACATTAATCGAAATAAAACAACACAATTTTATACCTTAAAACAACCAGTTATCTTCTTCCTCACTCTGCCAAACCCCACACTTACAAAACATTTACTTCACACATTAATACACACATAACCACATATACACACATTAACACACTTAAAACACTTTAATGCACCTAAACACACACACTAACACACTTTTACACACACTGTCACGCACTAGACACCCCCCCGGCAACACACTAAAAACAAATACAATCTCAACCGATTTCATCCTATACACCCTTATACACCACACATACACACACACATAGACACACATCACAACAATACTACTACCTTAGCAACAATATGCTTAACCCACATACCCAACGCATACAACACACACTCTCACACAGCCCCACGGCTATCTCTACCATACCCTTACAAAGCAATAACACTCATACACAAACACACACGGATGAACACACAGTAAACACACTCACCCTTACTGTTGAAACACACATTGCACGGTTCGCACACACACATGCGCGTGCACGGGCACACCCTCTCTCTAAATTCACACACTAAAAAAATGAGGAATTTACCTTAGAGAAAATCCCCTGAATTTTTTCCAATTTCTTTCTCTCTTGTAGCTCTACTCTCCTCTATTCTTTCTTCTCTATTCTGTTTTCTTTTTCTTTTTTTCTTTTCTCTGGTTTTCTTATTTACTTTCTTTAGTTAAGTTCCTAATTATCTATGTCTATGACTTTATAATTAAATTTGACTAGTCACCAAATTGTGAAGTAGGAGGCGACTAACTCTTAAGACAATTTTTTCTAAAATCTTGACACAGTTCTTATAAGTAAATACTCAATACCCAAGTAGGCTAAAGAAGACCAAAGGCTAGGCTATATTAGGTATTCACTTAATCTTGTTAGGTACAGGCGTAATTGTTTCTTGTAAAGAACCCATTTTGGATCCAGTTATTGAGACAATCGAAACGGTGTCTATGCTACCTAGTATTGTCATAATATCAGCCACTCTGCGAGACAGTGTCCAGATTGTTATGCCCACATACGATGAAGATTTTTTGTTGCTGTAACCGAGTCGACCGCTAGAACTACTGGTCTTAGAGCCACTGGGGGCTCGCTATGCCAAAAATGAGGAATGTTTTTATGCGGTGCTAATGATTTAATAACTATCTTTGTAGCTCCAGAATGTTTCAGTTTGCTGAATAGATAGATTGATTGAAAAAATCATATTATGCCAATTTTTCATAATCACAAAATAGCCCCCAAAGTTTCCATATTTACAAAATGATTCCAAAATTTTTTTGAAATTACTTTTTGACCAAATAGTCGTTTTAAGCTTCTATACTCTACTACTATTCGTGTATTACTCAAAATTATCGTCATTTTATTTTTTGGACCATAGATAATTATTTTAGACTGCTCAAAAAATTAGGAGATATTACAGGGTGGTTCGTGGTTGAAAGGGCTTGGGCAAGAAAGAGGTGGGGTTGGCTGATGATATCGCATTCCCTCCGTGGATTGTATAGGTTTTCTTGAAGCATAAGACCAAGGAGTAGGAGTCGATCCCCCGGCCTACGATAGACTCTGTCGTTCGGGTTTAAGGAATTAGCAAAAATCAAAACGGTAACTCTAAACTTGAATTAGTTTTAATATGTTATCTTTTCCAGCTTGATTTTACTTCTAAGCCTTTTTCATCGTAGGTCCCCTGCTCAGTGCTTAGAGACACCTATCGGATGATCCATAATCTTAAGGACGTGGTGTCTACCTACCGGGCTTGCTATCTGTGCCACCTTTGGGAGGTGGATCGAGTGGCCAATAGTGCTCTACAAGGCCCACGACCCTTTTACTGCTGTTGCTAAGACCTCAGTGGTGACTCTGGTGTTCAGGAAGGGAACGTTTATGAAGACAAGGGCGGTGATGTAACATGCCGAAAATTTGGAGCTCCATCGTCCTGAACACCACAATACATCAAACTTGTTAAAGCCTGTTTACTAACACATACTTCAAAGCATCTAATTCAACATCAACTCAAATTCCTCAAAATATGAGATCACAAAATAACTTAAACTACTAAAACTTAGGTTAGTTACAATTTAAGTTCTTATAGGGGTTTCGCTACACAATAATGGTGGGCTCACCGGAATCTCCCACAAACTCCAAACGCATTCCCAAATGTTCTATAGCTGATCACATGCAGAAGGGATTCAAATAAAGGGTGAGCTTTTGAGAGCTTAGTAAGGTCATACAAGGACAACTGAAGGAATTACAAACGATTCAAAAGAATCCATTCGATGATAATGTTTTAAAACATTTTGACAGTCATGAACAGTTTGATAAATTCTAAAACGATCATAATCAGTCATAAGTATATATACCAAAAGCAACCAAAGACAATCCTAGATAGAAACCAAAACAGACATTAACAATCATAACCGAATTCCAACACTCTTGTTTGAAGATCATTTCAAAGCCATAATTCTAAGATACAATGATAATTTTTTCCAATGGGTTTCAAAATGAATACAGATACTTCAAAGGAAATAGGGGAAGGGTTTTAGAAGATCAGGAATAGTTTGATCACAATCTGAGGAGGAGTTTCACTCGATCCCCTTCAATTACATAACAATACAGTCATTTGAACGTTGATCACAATATAGGAAGGAGTTTCACTCGATCCCCTTCAGATAACAAGACATTTATTTGAACATTATTCTCCAATCCTTGTAAGATACAATGTAAAAAAATTCAGAGATGTTGATCCTGGGCAGAAGCAATGCCATTCAGGCAATGAGCAGAAATTGTACACATGCAATGCATGATGTACAATAACTAGACCTTCTCATTAAGGTACTAGCCCTGCATTATTACGTAGGTTCAGACTCCTTATAATGCCTCCCCACTGAACAGATTCCCAGGTCGGCACAGAAACAACAGTCATAGAATCAACGAGAAATTCACTGCTTAACATGCAATTAAATGAGCATCAAGATGAATACAAATAATCGAAACAATTAAGGTTTCGATAACATTTAAGCATACTGATATAATTCATCACTCAAAATTTTCAGAATAACAACAAACAAAATAGCAAGAACGATTGTGAATAGTTATCGAGTTTAAGAACAATAATTTAGAAGAACGAATACAAACGATTAGTGAATTTGCTCAGCATGTGATACAAGGTGAGCATCGATAAGATTTCCAAACCACCGATTCAAGTTTAATATTAGGGTTTTCTTGGCAATAACATTTCTGATATCAAATTCATATCTCAGTGTTTGACAATAAATATAGAAAAATTAAAAAAATACTTACGAACACTAGTTATTGAAATTAGGGTTCAGATAAAAATTCTACCCGGGGTTCAGATAAAAACCCTAACTTATATCTTTAGCTAAGTTAGTCTAATCGGAAAGTCTGTTATTTCCACATAAACGGAATAATCTAATTATTAGTATCTAGTATATGGTATGATATTATGAATTCAATATTGGCTTACGCATACTCCTAGAACGGCCCCCTCACAGGGTATGTAAATTACCAAAATACCCTTTATGTGTAAAATTACCAAAAACACCCCTCTCTTACTTAAATCACCAAAATAGCCTTTTGATAAGTAAAATCACTAAAATATCCTTTCTGTTTGTGAATTTACTCAAAACACGTTCTATAGGTAAAATTACCAAAGTACCCCCTATGTGTGACAAATTACCAAAATACTCCCTAGGGTTCTCGGTATCGAAAAAATCTGAAAAACATCTTAAAACACTATTTTAAGCATCTTTTAGTTATTTTTGGGCTAAAAAGTATTTTAGAAAATTTTTGTCCAAAAATTCCGAACCGGTGTTCGGACCAAGAGCTCAGCAACCAGTTTCACTAAAAATACCTATCGACCTTGGAATAGCATAATTTGTTAAATAATGAAACATCCCATTAAAATAAGGTTATTCTAAAATTTTCAAATGAAAATAGCTGGTTTGCTATGCTAAATAATTCTCCAATTATTTTTAATTGATGCCTTAATTTAACATGTTTAGCGGATATAAAAAATTCTCAAAAAAATTCAGAGCGTACGTCTCATAAAAATAATGTGAGTTATTATTTTGGACTTTCTCAGATTTGGCCATAACTATTTATAAAAATTCAGATTAAAACTACCTAATTAAACCCGCCTCTCCCTCCCTTTTATTGACAAAAACAAATATTATTCAAATCATTCACACACACACACACACACACACTATTACCCATTCAAACACACCATGCCATCTTCTTCCTCACTTCTTCTGTTGAACACTTATTTGCACACACACTCACACAGCTCACAAACACACACTCTACCCACACTTAACCACATAAATTCATGCCTAAACACACACTATAACGCCTATATACACCTATTACACACAATTACACATACATAATGAACATAGTCACTCACTTGAAAGACATACTCAAGAACATGAGCTGTAAGGCCCCCCACCCACCCACCCACCCACCCACACACACATTGTCATACTCACATACTCTCGGTAGCTCACATACGCACACTAGACACACTCTAACATATTCTATCCCACTTTACGCACATACATATGCACAAATTCATACGCAATACACACTGATTATCCCCACGGCAGCCATGGACACACACTGCAACCACACACAGCACGTCGTACACACTTGATACGCACACTAATAAGCTGAAAAAACACACGCAATTCACACCCACCTAAGCTGCAAATACCCATATACCCAAGAACACGCACATAGACATGATCACCCCACTGCCTCTGACCAAACATACACTAAAAACACACACGACTTACACTATATTCACACACTAAAATTACACACTAAAGAGCAAAGAAATTACCCTAAATATTTTTGACTTCCTTCTCTCTCTCCCCCATTTCTTCTCTCTTCTTCCTTCCCCTTCCTCGAATTGCTTGGTTTCCCCTTTTTTTTTCTTCCATTCTTCCCCTGTTTTATTTTTTGTTACTCTTTCTCTCTCTCTCTCTTTTTCTTCTTTCCCAATTTCCTTCTTTTTCATTTCCTTGGTTTCCTTTTAATTTCTTTCCTCAATTTTCTTAAGATCCTTATCTATTCATTAGTTTAATATTAAATTTTATTAGTCATCCAATTAATAGCAAAAGTGGTAGTTATACAAGACATGGGTTCTAAAATCTTAACACATAATGCCATTTTTTCAAAATTACAAATTGCCCCCAAAGTTTTTCAAAATTACAAAATGACCCCAAAGGTTTTCAAAATTATATTTTTGCCCCAAAATCATTTTAAGCTCCAATACTCTACTAATACCTAAACATTTCTCAAAATTATTGCCCTTTTTTTTTTAGTCACAAATAATTATTTTAAGCCGCTCGCAAAATGCCGGATATTACAGGTGACCTGGATTTTTATGAAGAAAGTGAGCAAACCAGAGCGAACACCGTCGGTAAGGAAGTTTCCATTAGAAGCAAATGAAAAGCCCCTACCCCTCCACCTAAGCAAAGATGTTTCCCAAATTGCCACGGTCTTCAAGCATACTTATAAAAAAAACCCCAAAAAAATGAGACCGTGGCAGTCGAGTCGTCTCCTGAACTCGAAGGCGAGGAAGAAGAAGAGTATGAAGTGGGCGATGAGGAAGAGGGGGAGGCTGAGGGAGCTGAGGAAGAGGTTGAAGAGGAAAGTGAGCAGGCCGAGGAGGCAATTGAGGAAGCTTTAAAGTCTGGCGATGAATAAGAGCCCAAAACTAGACCCTAGATTAGGCCTCGAGTCCTTTAGGGACTTATTTCAAACACTTGATGTATTGTACACTTATTTTCTCATATTTTTAAGTAGAAATTTCATTAGCTAATAACATGTTAATTCCTATGTTAATGTGTTATTTACATGTATGCTACACACACTTGCACAGAAAGATCCGAGGAAGTAATAAAATTGGTTGAAGAACTTGAAATGATTGACATGTACATGGTTTGGCCTAAAAGTAGGCAAACCATGTAACTTTTTACCAACACTGACTAATCAGCCAGTTAGTCAGTGGCCAAATCAATTTTTTTGAGAAAATCGGTCTATCGATTAGAACCCAACTCAAATTTTATGGTGAAGGCGGATGGTTGATAAGGGACAAAAATTGATTTTCTGGTAAAATCGGAGGTTTATAAGAAGAAAATATAATTTTCATGATAACACCGAATGGTTGATCAGAATGATGGCAGTCAAATATTCAAATCAAATAGGGAAAATCGGCCAGTATGTTCAAAAACCGTCTGGTTTTTCAGACAAAATTTTTTGGTTTTACATTTTTTTGACTATTATCTCTATACAACTTAGGGCTCTCTCACTATATATATTCAAGACTCCTCCCTATAGAACGACATTCGATTCTTTTTCTCTCAAATAATTCCCAATGGCTTTCAAAGATGATCCCACGATCTCGAGCTTCAATTCCGCACATTTGCCGATTCATTTAACAAGATTGAACTAATTCCCCTCGATGGGTGATTCAATCTAAAATCTGTGATGAGCTTGAGAAACCTAGTCATTCAAGAAGACATTCTCTAGGCAACATGCAAATTCTGGGATGTCAATGATCATGTCTTTCGTCATGGCTTAGATGACCTCTGCCCACGAGGAATTCTCTGCCCTAGTAGACATTCCGATTAATTTGCCCATTGCTCTCCCTGTTATCTAAGATGGCTATGTTAAGACCCTCAAGAGTTTGTCGAAGGTTAAAAAAGAGTGGGCTAGGTCTTTCATTCGTGATGAAGGTATTCTGCTTTCTCCTGTGATAAAATATTTTTCGGTTGGATGGTCGTGATCAACAAGATGCCTAGTGGCCAACTATCTCACTTTTTCCAGCCCTGGCATAGCTGATGTAAGGTTGACTGAGATATAATCTAGGTGTCAACAAAAGGCAAAACCTTTATCCTCACAGTGGTAGCTGAACCTTGCATAACAGTACTGACGTGCATGAAGATCTAAGCCTAGCTTTGGGGATAGCCCTTTACTTCTGTACGTGTGGCTGTTGGATCACATGCGATTGATAGCCCCTCCTGCTAAGGGAACCTATTGTCCATGCTCATCTCATTCGTGACCTTTGCTCTTTGATGGTCTTTCAGATATAGACAAATGCACTCGCTTTTTCTGTGTGCAGGAGTCCGAGGATATTCATGGTATTGTCCCTAATGGGGGAGTCCGTAGCTTGACTTTGTAGACTTCAAATATTATTCTGTTTGTCTCATGGGATTGGGCTATTCATCCTTTTTACTGTGTCTATCAGATTCTGAGGCAGTTTGTGTACAAGCAAGTTGTTATGGACTTCTACAGTAGTTTTGCTGCCATGAAGAATCTCATTAGCCCTTAAGTGATCAAAGCTGTTTCTAAGCGTTAGAGTTCTCATCCCTATTTTGATTATTTCATAGGGGATGATAATTTCATCCATTGCATGGATCTGATTGCTCCCTTGCTGTCTGAGGAATGTGTCAATTGACTTTGGTTTCATGTTGATAAGAAAGTTCAGGCTTTGGAGAGTAAACTAAGGGCTGAGATGAACTGGGACTTCCTGAGTGCTTATGGAATAAGGTCCGTGGAGCGAGCTAAGGAAGAAGCTCGTGTTGTTATCGGATTAAGGCCGGAGGCACTTGATTCTGGTAGAACTTCTCAGATATAGTGAAAAGTTTCCGTCATTCCCAAGCTAAAGACAAAGTCAGGGTCTTGGATTATTTCCTAAATGTTCGAAGAAAAATTTGATTTGAACTGGAATTTGATAGGTCTCTGCATATGGATGAGTTGTGGCATCACCCTTCTTCGTTACCTAGGAAGAAACAACAGAAGATGCCACTGTTTATTAAAGCTGGTCATAACCGAGAAGCCACGTGGATGCTTATCTTGACGGTCGATTTGATCCTAGGCGTGGTAAGGGTAAATAGAAAGTGGATCAAAAACCAGCTTTCAAGATGGAAGAGTTGGAGGATGTGATCTCGATATCTCAGAGGTTGACTTATAAGAAGAGGATGGAAACGTGGAAGTCAATCGTATGTTTGGACGAAGAAGATCCTCCAATTCCAAAAAAGAAAAAGTAGATATGCTGATGGATTATCCTTAAGTTGCTGATAGGATCTAGAATTTTCTTTTTGCCGTAACTTTTGCCTAGGATGCCCTTTGCAGGTTTTCATCCTAGCAAGCATTTTCTTTTTCTAGTATTTTTCATTTTCATTCCTTTTTTCTTTGTTTTGCCCTAAGTTTTTCCTAGGCCACCCTTCTTAGGGTTTTCATTCAAGTGGGCATTTTTATTTTTCTCAAGAATGTAATCAATATCTTAGGTAGTGGAACAAAAGAATTTTATTAAAAATTTAACAACACCCAAAGTAACTTTACAGGCAACCTACATACCTCCATATACGTGTTACATCAATATGTGTGTGTTGGATAATGTTCTAAAAAAGGATCATGTCATTCCTATTTTAATTTCACATTTCACTCAAGCATAATACTTTTTTAGCCGGTCTAGATTGACTAATTGTTACAACACGGTTCCATCTAAATCGACTAAAACGCTGCACCCATAGTCATGATTTGCTTGATCATATAGGGATCGGATCAGTTGGGTTCAAAATTTTCTTGCAGCTTCCAAAATTTTCCAATGTTTTCCCTTTTCAACAACAAATCTCTTTCTTTCAAACCGTATCCTTTGACTCGCTTGTTCAAGGCTCCTGCAATTCGCTTCTGGTAACCCTGAATGTGATATAGCGCTTTTAGCCTTTTCTCATTCGCTAGCACCAATTCCTCAGACATGTGTCTCACCCAATCTTCTTGGCAATCTGGTTCTCTGATAGTACCCTCTGAGAATCAACTTCCACTTCTATCAGAAGTACTACCTCCATGTTGTAGACTAGTTGATATGGGATAGCTCCGGTCGATGTTCTCACTGATGTGTTATAGTCCAAGAGGGCATAGGGGAGCTTATTAAGCCAATTTCTATTGAAATCTATCATTTTACTTAGCATGTTCTTGATATTCTTGTTGGCAGCCTCTATAGTCCCATTGGTTTGTAGACGGCACAGCAACAAGCGATATCTGATAATGTCGTATTCTTCAGCTAAGTTCGTGACTTCTCCTTCAAAATATAACCCATTGTTTGATATCAACTCCCTTGGTACTTTGTACCGACAAATGATATTTGTCTGAATAAACTAGGCCACCTTTCGGGCATTGAGTACAACATATGAGGCGACTTCCAGCCACTTTGTGAAGTAATTTATGGCTACCAGTATAAACATGTGTCCATTAAAGGCCTTAACACTGATTTTTCTTTATCACATCTATTCCTGAAACTGAGAAAGGCTACGGAGATGCTGCAGGTTGCATACACGTGGCACTTGTGACATCTCATTACATAGTCCACGCAATCCTACTCCATTATACTTCAATAATATCTCCATTAAAGAATCTTTTTGCTAACATTTGGCCGTTCATGTTAGGCGGGGTCCACAATCCACATTCTCCTGCATGTACATCATTCATAATCTGATTGCTTTCCCTCTAGGTCACACATAATATGTATTCTTTGTTATAATGTCTCTTGTATAACCTTTGGTCGCAAATAATGAATGTAACTTTTCAAAGCTATTCGGTCTTTTACGGAACATGCTTCAGGGTATTTACTGCCTCGGATTAAGTTTTCAATATTGGTGTAACAAGGTTCGGTACTCCGTCCTCCTCTACAGGTGCTATCATGAAGTAATAAGCTGGTCTATTCTTTTCTGTATCACAAATGGCTCCACCTCCTGTCCCTGAAAAATTATTCTTAAGTCGAGGTAGGGAATGAAATTCCACATCTTCAAACTGATCTACCATTTTCTCTAATTAAGCATGGTATGCCTATAGACGTTCATCTCTAATTCTCCACATCCCTTGAATCTGCTATATGATCGGGGCCAAATCTCCATACACTTTAATATCTCAAAATTCTACGCTGAGGGTCATTATCAAACCAATGATACAAGCAAGCTTTGTACTCGGCGGGGTTGTTAGTGCCGTCTGAAGTCAACTTGATGGCTATGGCTGAATGGGCTCCATCTGGTAAGATTAGTAGCATCCCAACTCCAAATCCCTTACTCTTTGCTACTCTGTCAAAATACAGCTGCCATCTCATTATTGAGTCCATGACACACTCCTTCGTCTGGTAACTTTGCCTTTCATCTGCTGGTATCCTCTGTTGGACAATCAGCCAACAAGTCGGTCACTATCTTCCCGTTGATTGACTTCTGGGTTATATATGTGAAATCAAACTTGAAAAGAAACAAAATCCAGTTGGCCGTGCGGTTGGACAGGACTGGTTTCTCGAACAAGTATTCTATAGGATCATTCCTGGCTAACAATCTGATGGGTAAGCCAAAACATAATGTCTTTATCTTTGTGTTATCCAAAACAGAGATATAAACGTCTTTTCTAAAACTGAGTAATTCAGTCCTCCTTGGGTCAACTTCTTACTGACATAGTAAATAACTCTCTTAACCAAGGAATTCTCCAAACGTTCGGCTAACATGGCTGCTGATGCAGTATCGGTTACTGTTAGCTATAATAACAAGGGACTACTGGGTATTGGAAAGCTTATGACTGGAGGATTCTAACGTACTATTTGATTTTGTTGAAGGCTTCGTGGCATAAAGGGTTCCATTCCTTGGTTGAGTCCTTCTTTAGTAACTTAAAGAGAGGCTCGCAGATCATGGTGGGTTGGGATATGAAACCGCTAATGTACTGGATCTTACCCAAGAACCCATAGGTTTCCTTCTCCCTCCTAAGTTGGGGCATTTCAATTATGGCTTTGATCTTGGCAAGGTACACCTCTATTCCTCTCTTGCTCACCGTAAAACCTAACAACTTCCCAGATGAAACCTCAAACACACCCTTCTATGGGTTGAATCTCTCATTTTACTGCCTTATCAACACTGTGCAATGATCTTGGTGTTTTCTCAATTTGGTGATCATATCATCCACATACACCTCCACTTATTTGTCGATCATATCGTGGAACTGGTGGTAGCGACTCGCTGGTATATAGCCCCAACATTCTTCAAACCAAAAGGCATGATTGTGTAACAAAAAGTGCCCCAGGGGATGGTGAAAGTTATCTTTTCTTGGTCTTCAGGAGCAATCTTTATATTGGTTGTACCCCGTAAAACAATCTAAAAAAGATACTAACTCGTGCTCGGCTGTGTTGTCTATGATCATGTCTCTGATGGGCCAGGGAAATTGGTCCTTGGGGGAAGCTTGGTTTACGTCTCAGTAGTCAACACGCATCCTGACTTGACCTGTAGGCTTAAGAACTGGTACGATTTTGGTTCATCAGGTAGGATACTCTATTACTCAATGAATCCAATGTGGAATAACTTCATGACCTCCTTCTTAACCTTAAGGGACTGCTCCGTTCTCAACTTCTGGAGCTTCTTCTTAACAGGTTTGGTTTCAGACAAGATAAGTAGGTGGTATTTCACGATCGATAGGTCTATACCAGGCATGTCACTACATGATCGATAAATTTCCTAAAGAGTTCAGTGATTTCTTCTCTCTCTCATCTAGCCCTTATTTTGATTTCTTTTTTTTGGGCATACCTATGTTGACTTTGACCACTTTCTCCAGCCACTGGATTGATACAAGGAGATGGCCAGTTTTCTATTTCTTTCATCATTTTTTTTAATTTTTTTCTCTTCCAGGTCAATTAGTTGTGACTCATCATTAATTGTGTTAATTAATTCATCATAACCTATATCAGCAACCAAGGGTTAATCAAAATCAACCTTTACATTATCAATCAAATACTGTAGAAAAATAGAATAAGTAACCAAAGTCAAATTGATAAGGAAGGATAAGAATCCAAGACTTCTGGTTCTGGAGCATCTTTGGTAGCAGGATTTCCTCCTGTAATCTCTTCCACAGTTAGCATTCCATAGTTGATCATCCAATTCCATGCATTGCTTTGTGCTGGAGTGAGTAGGCTTGCTGGATTCATGATCTGGTCGTCCACTTTGCAGATAAGCACCAACATTTATATATAATTGAAGCATGCCGTCATTCCCTTTGATTCTATCAAATCCATTCAATCAGAAACTTGTTCAATACCCGGCTTAGTCAGGATCGACAGTTCCTTATCTTCAACCCATTCAACAGTCGTAGAATATTTTCCATCCAAATCTACTTTCCCGTTTCCACACTACAGATTGGCTCTGAAAATCCATAAAAGGGCCCATTCTCCCATTTCTTGACAAAGTATCCATTCATGGTAGGGACCTTGGTCATGCCTTTGACACTCGTGTGCTGTGTGCTTTCCTTATCTTTCTTAGCCTAGGCAATTTTTCTGTCGGCCTCCTTTTTCTCTTTTCTAGTTAGCTTATAACCTAACTCAAACTGGTCCTTCTTATTCTTGACTTCTAGAAAGCTAGGAACTCCCTGGCAATTCAATCCTAACCTCTTTCTAGGGAAGTAGTAGAACTTTCTCATCATAAGGAGCATTGTCTTATTACTGTAAGGGGCACATGTGAGGAATTTTTTGCTGTGACTAACCTCCTTGTATTCCAAAATTGTACCAGGATTTCCATTTTGAATCCATTGAGTAAAACATCCAACGAGTCATGTGGTAGCTCAACTATGGTGGCCACGACCAAGCTTATCCAAGCAAGGCTGTTCTTTTTGACCTGCCTGATTTGAGGTAACTGCAGATCACCCATGATGCTAAAGACGGCCTTCTCTAAAACAAATTTAACCTTTTGGTGAAACATAGATGGGATTGCACCAACATAGTGTATCCACGGTCTTCCTAGCAGGAGATTAAAGGCAACAGGTATATCTAAAACTTAAAATTCTACTTCGTAATTGGTGGTACTAATAGTCGTTAGGAGTTTGACCATACCAATTACTTCTCTCCAGGCATTTTCATAAGTTTGGACACTTGGTTGGAAGTATCAAACTTCAAACGATCAATGCTGAGGGCTTCGATAGTGCGTAGGGGGCAAACATTCATGGCAGAACTATTTTCTACAAGGATTAAAAGAACCCTCTTTTCAAGTGCTGGCATGGTGATATAGAGCGGGTCGTTGTGGCTCAGTCTTGATTTGGGAAAATTTGATTCTGAAAAGGTGAGGATATTTTCATAATGCATAGCCCCTAGCACTTGGACAGATCATTGGGTTGGGGTTGGATAGGTATTTACGTTTTGCTAAGTAATTTGATAAGGGCTTGTCGGTGGGAGTCTGAGGCGGACAACAATGCTCAGATAGAGATGCTAGCTTGAGTTTTCTTCAACTGTCTTAGCACTTCATCATCTAAAAGGTCTTGAAAAAACAAGGGGTTAGATATGGTTGGCTGGGATATACTGGTAATTTTGGCCTAATTGGGTTAGGTGGGATACCTCGTCATTGGGTCTAAACATAAAATCAATTTCTTCATCATACTCTTCCTCGACCATGAAGGCTTCGCCTTCCATCAACTGCTCCCATGTAATCACAACACAAAATTGTGGCTGAACATCAGATAGTGATTGTTTTTGCTAGTTGGCTCAAAAAATAAGGATGATAGAATCTATGACCGGTCAATTATCATCAACGAGATTAACTCTATGGGATGGTAAGCATTCTTTTCGAACATTTGTCTTTGCAGGAGGGGAGACTTCTCCCTTGTTAACGAGGTCTTCTACGGCGTGCCAGAGTGTTATGCATCTCTCCTTAGAGTGTCCCTTTCCTTGATGATAAAGGCAGAAAGCATGTCCATCATATACTTTCGGTAGGGGTAGGTGGCAAGTTAGATATCATACCCCTTCTTGACAACTCTCAAATACTTTAGGCAAAGAAGGATTCAACAGTGTGAACTTCCTCCTAGGCTCTGCAGTTGCCTCTCATGACACTACCTGGGTTACTTGCACATTGTTGACATTGTTGGTAGTGAGTGGCTTGGTTTGTGCATTAGAGCTTCTTGGACTGGCTCAGTATACCCCTGGCTTCAACTCATGAGAGATGGTTCCTTCATAGATGGCATCTTCAATCTGTATGAGGGATCCTATAAGAGCTTTAAACGACGTGTGGTAATAGCCAAAGATGTAGTCATGGTATACTGAAAGTAGATTATTATTGTTAATATTCACTTGCCCTTCTTTTGTTGGACGGTTCACCATCTGAGTGGCCTTATTTCTCTATCTCATAATGAAGGCCGACACTGGCTTTCTCTACTCCTGTTTGGAGGTTTCTAAATCTCTCTGGGTAATGTCCAAGCCAGCGTTATACTGGTATTGCTTCACAAGTTCTCTCAGAACATATTCCCAAGTACAGATTTGGGCCTCATCCAAAGTTAGGAACCAACTAGAGGCGGCACGTGTGAGTGTATGGAGCAATAATTGTATCAACTGGTTTTGATTCACTCTATAGTGGCTACTTCCTGGATGTACATCTTGACTTCGATCTTGGGATCTGTGGTCCTGTATCAACTGGTTTCTTTTCACAGGTCAGGTCACCTTCTCCTTCCCTTTCCCCCACCTCGACCTTACTACCTGAAACATCACAGATAATGAATGAGTACAAATCACCTTAGTAAAGATAACACGTGGATTAATGCATACAACAATGTGACAGCCTCAACAGAAATAATAATCAACCCAACAAAATCAAAGAATCAAGAGTTTAATGAATAGCGCAACATCAACTCAATGGCTAAGCGACATAAATATATTTTTCTTTTGCCAGATTGAGCTGATTTAAGGCCCAACAGAACCACATTATCACCATATTTTTTTGAACATGACTGATTGAACTGATCGACTATGCACATGAACATACATCAATGAAATACAAGGCATTAAAATTGTTAACATCATAATAAATTCAAATACAATGCAGACTCTGACTTGACTGACTGGACTCGACCGACATGACTGAATCGACTCGCGCGCCTTACATCTTTTTTGTCGGTAACCATATTTCCCTGGCCTTCCTTTCACATAATGTCCCCTACTTCAAATGTTCATCTTAGTCTAAGGTAAATAAAAGAGAACACTAAGCTCGAGAAGGGAACTCACAAAGATTGCTCGTCCCCCAACCAAGTTACTGCTAAATTACAAATTACACAAAAGGGACAGACTAAGGGAACTAGGTTCAACTTATGTCCTCAGTCAATCAGCTGCTTCACAAGAATTTTTGGTCATGAGCATGACCGGATTCAACACGACATTTGAAACTCTCCAACAATATGCACAGAGTGGACTAGAGAGAAAGCTAGTTGCAAACCTCAGCAATATTTTGAGCTGGGAAAGACATTGGCACATTGACCACTGACATCTCAGATCAATCATGAAACATTCAGCATGCCACAACCCTACCAACGATAGGTATGCTAAGCAGAACTATTCATAGCATACAAGGAACTGTATTATCCTTACCCTACTGGCTTTTGCCGATGAGCCAAGCAACTGCAGACTATCACGAGTAGGGTCACCCAGCAAAAATAGACTTTGCTCGTTAAAAACTAATCAACAATAAGTATACAAATATTCTACCCTTTTCCTACCAGTTATCTACAGAATTTTACAGTTGCCGGCTATCCCGACCCATGTATGGTCCATTCAGATTGGCCATCCGTCTGAGGATGAAGGGCAATACTCATGGTTAACTTCGTTCCCATCTCTTTTTGGAAACTCTTCCAAAATCTCGAGGTGAACCTCGCGTCCCTGTCGGACACAATGGTTACCGGCACCCTGTAGTGACTAACTACTTCCATAATATAGATTCGAGCAAGCTTTTCAGTAGATTATCCTTCTCGGATAGGAATAAACCGAGCTGTCTTGGTCAACCTATCCACTACAACCCAGATAGACGTGTATTTATTGGCTGTTCGTGGTAACCCTGACACAAAATCCATTGTAATGTGTTCTCATTTCCACTCGAGTACAGGGAGTGTTTGCAACTGCTCGACAATCTTCTTGTGGTCTACCTTCACCTGTTGGCAGGTCAAACACCGCGATACAAACCCTGATATATCTCTTTTCATCGTAGGCCACCAAAATTTATGTCGTAGATCATGGTACATTTTTGTACTATCACTCATTTTATTAATTATAACCTCTATTTATTTGACTAGATATCACTAAAATATGTACAATCACTCATTTTATTATTTTCGTCACTAAATATATTAATTTATATTTATGCCTCCAAAGTTTTCCAAAATTACAAAATGACCCCAAAATTTCAAAAATTATATTTTTGTCCCAATTTTTTTTTAAGCTTTCATACGTTACTAATACCTGAGTATTGCTTAAAACTAATGCCCATTTATTTTTTGGGCCGTGGATGATTATTTTAATCAGCACGCAAAGATGCGGGATATTACACACTTAACCTCAGCTTGGAGCTTTTCTAGCTTCGCCTACTGCTTTATGACCTTTGCGGCAGGCCCTTTTGGCCTTCTGATCTACAGCTCATTTATGATTATTGGCCATCGTGATCTTGTCAAGGCTGTCTTCAAATCTATTAATGGTTCAAATCAATTTCTCTGCTTCAATTGTACTGCCATAAGAATAACTAGTTAATACTTTGATTTCTACCAAAGAAAGAAAGACTCATACTAAGTATATACCTGAGCAACCTCTTGAACCAGGGTTTGTGCAATAACGAGGGTTGGTATGGGCTTCGAAGACTTTATGTCCACCAAGATAATTCCATGACTTGTCCAATTTTAAACGGTTTCCTTTGAATGGAAGACGCACTCTTCAGTCAAAATCTTTGACCCCGGTGAGTGCAATTCCTCCATATTTCTAGATTTTTGGCTGCTAGATGGTAGGGTCTTTTCTTTGGAGCTGGCTTGGAGGGCATCCCTAGCACCACCTCTTTAGGAAACTTCTTCTTTGGGGCCACAGGAGCCTCATACATGAGCGTGTTTAAATCCATGCCAAAATCCTCCACCAATGCAAGGTTAGTCGCGGGGCCATTAGTTGGCCTTCTAACAACTCAAAGAAGACGTCCTTAGTGGGAACGTCCCTGCATTTGAGTTACTCAGATGCCTCGGGAAAGTCTGTTACTGAATATGTGCAAGTTAAATGTTATAAATGAGTAATAATGCTGTAGCCAGATTCACTCATGATAGGTGTGCATGTACTGATAACCACTGAGCCCTCTTGTATGTAAGAACGTTGTTAAGGGCTTGCGGTAATCTTCTCCTAAGTCCATCCTGTTGATGATGCCACGTTGAACTCTTGTTGTTAGGTCTGAACACCGGTTGATCTTCTGATTCGGTATTCTTTGTTGAGCTGTGTTGTTAAGGACATAAGGTGGAATAAATTTTCCCTTAGTCCACCCAGTTGATGATGTCTTGTTGCTTGGTTGTAGCACGGTTAGGGAAAGCACTCTAAATGAGTTCCCTGCTTGTTGACAGTGTCTCTTCTATTTACTTGAGATTGTGATGAAGATCCCGTAAAATGGGACATCAATATGAGGATGATGGCCTATGAATTATGATCACTGGCCAAATAGGATGAATGTTGCTCGAGCAGAGTCTGTCGTGTCTGGTCGAGTCATGTCTGTCGTGTCCACATGCATTGCATTTGATTTTCTTCTGATGTTAGTGATTTTAATGACTTATATTTCTTTGATGTTTATCTTTTCAATTTCCTATTTTAGTGTTCACTTGCATAGTCTGTCGGTCAGTCAGTCTTGTCCATGAGGAGGTGACAATAATGTTGTTCTATTAGGCCTCAAAGCCGCTCAGTCTAACGAAAGAAAAATTATCGTTTGACAAGTTATGTTGATGCTGATATTTATTAACTACTCTTGATTCATTGCTATTGTTGAGATGATTATTATTCCTCCGAGCCTTTTGAATCATTTGTACACGATACTCCTCGTGTTGTCTTTACTGGGCAATTTGCGCTCATTCCTTAGGTTGTATTGTGCAGGCTATAAAGTTGATCAAGGAGAACCCTCTAGAAAAAAGAAGAGAAACAAGCTAGAAAAAGTTGAGCAAGGGGATAAGTTGTGTGAGGCAAGACAAGCTAGGAATTGTGAGATAAAGATTGAGCTGCGAGATAGGTTGATAAGAGCCACACGACTACAGTAGTATATAGGTTGTAACCATTCATGTTGTTTAGAGACTTGGAAGTCTTCCGTTGCAGTATGATGTATGGTTGTATGAAAATTTTTTGTAAGGACGCATTTTGGAGCGTCTATTAAAGATGTGTGAGTATGAAGATGTAGTTGCTCTATATTTTGCACAGGGTTTTGAATGTGATTATGGTCGATAACTCAGTTCGGTGACGTCACCTGGGTTGAGGGTGTCGCAGTACGCTGACCGCAACATACCTAAGTTATGATGAGAACTGTTATAGTTGTTAATGAGCCTACTTGATGTCATACTTCATTTCTGAGAATCTTTGAAGAATTGCTTCATAGAGTAGATATATGTATAGTATCTCTTGTGGATATGTTTACCAGTTTTAAATTGAAGAAAACCATGGCATGTTTTGTTTTTATTGAGCCCCAAAACCTATTTTAGGGATATGGTATGTGTACTTACTGGGCCCCAAGCTTATTCTTTTAAATATTTTTCAGGCAATGTTCTAGATGAAACCAAACTGATGAAGGCCACCAGAATTATGGTAGACGACTGCTAGAGGAGTTGTAGTCCTTTTAGATTATTTAACAAATCCCTAGGTGGTATGCTAGTATTGGATTTGCAATTTGAGATTTTAGAAGCTTAGACCTTCACCGGATAATCTATGTTAGTTGTTAAATATGGAATGTCATTGGAGATTCATTGAAAAATTGTAAGCGTGATTTTAGAAATATTATTAAGGATAAAGATTTAAATTACTCGGTTATTGAATTTTTGTGTACAGGTTATAATAAGGCCTGGCAGAGCCCTTGGTTGGAGTCTATTAGGTCTGCGACCGGTCACGTGCCTAGCTCGCTGGCTTGCCCGTGGATTCTGTCGTGACAATTATAGTCTTTTTAATACGTCCTACAAATCGGTATTGACTTCAGCTCTAGCTGTATTGGAGATGTGCTGGCCTGCATAATCCTATATGGTGACAGCTACTAAGGAAGTCCAATCCTATCACAACTACGTAACCCTTTTTTTTCCCTATATAAAGGCCTTTCGGAGAACTAGGTAAAGCTATGCTCTCATACCCTAAACACTATAACTAATTACACTTTACCTTTCTCCCTCGAATAAACTGAGTAAGGCATCAGAGACCCTCCCCACGACACCACGCTGGCGTGGTAGCTGGTATCTTTCTTGTGTTGTGCAGATCATCCACTGTGCTAGAAGGTCCTCTAGATTTCTTCCGCAACAGCTACCAAACTTACTAACATAATTATTATTGTTTCTAGCAAAAGTTTCTATCAACTTTGATGACAAATATTTGCACCATGCATTAGCAATGTAAAATTTGATCAAGTACTTATTTTCTGATTTTATATGTCTTATATGTTTAGGAGTGAGATTGCACCTGGTGTGGCCCTTAGTCAGTGGAAATTTTTTGTTAGAAAAGGCTACAAGCCCTTCTAAGGTGGTAATTTATGGCTGTAAATATGGTTAATGTCAATTCTGCAAACACCTCCAGCAACATAATTGTTGTTCGGTAGGATACACCCTCTTGTTACAGCGCCCTGCTCCAAGCCAACATCTTTTCCTTAGTAGATTGAATACAAGGAACTTTTGATTATGTTTGTTATTGTTATTATGACGATTACAAAAAAAATAGTTTAGGATTTCATTTCTCTTTCCCACCATTTTTAGGGCATAACTAATTTTTCAAAGCAAACAAGTCCTAGTCAACATAAAACATCAAATCGTAGCAATGCTTGTTATATACTTTTGAGTCTTTGGTGTTTTATTCAGATTCACTACGAGACATCAACATTCTACACCTCAAATTGAGTGTATTTTACGCTTCAAAAAGGAAAAGGGTTTTTTCTTATGAACTTCATCTACTTGCTAACTTTTCCATATGCTTCCCTTTTTCATAAAACAAAGAATGTTTTGCCTTGCTATATAAGTGGCTTGTAGGTCTCTAAACGCACCTAGAGAGGGGGGGGTGAATAGGTGTTTACAACTTTAAGCATAAATTTAAAAACTTAACTTACAAGGTAATAACAAAAATAGCAAATACAGATCAACACAAGAATTTATATTGGTTCGGCCCCACCTGCCTACATCCAGTCCCTGAGCACTCTACACAAGGGAGACCTACTCAAGTCTTTCACTAAATAACTAGCTTCAGGCGCTAGCTCAAACCACAGTAAAGATCCGAAATCCTTCAAAGTTTCCAACAATTACAAGTGAAAAGAGGATTACAATTGAAATACAATACACACTCCTTTATGAGTAGATATTACAATGAAAACAACAAAGCTAAGCTTTCTTAGGTGGGGAGATCTGAAACCTTAAAGAACTGAACCAAGAAGCTTGCTAATCAATATCTCAAAAAGAAACTCACTCAAGAAATAGTAAATAGATGATTAAATAAGATGAGAGAGTCTTTTAGAGAAGAGTAAGAGAGATTTTTCAGAGATCAGAAAAAAGTGAGTAATGAATTCTTTAAGAGTCCCTTTTATACTAAGAAGAAATATGACTGTTAAAAAGTAGATAAAGGGATTAAACAGAGATTCATTGGAATGAATGAATATAATCAGTTGAAGGAAATGGTTGTAAAACATCTCTGAGGAATTTGGTCGAATAAATCTGGGATTCATTTGAATCAATTAGAAGAGCTGATATATTTTAGAGCTACTGAAAGATTCAGTCAAATGAAAACTTTTTGCTTCTAATGAAAACTTTTGCTTCAATTGAAAAGTGTTTGCTTCGAATGAAAACTATTTTAAAACATGATAAGCAAAGACTAAGAGATTCAGTCGAATGAAAGATAGTTTTCGGGCAAATAAAAAGAAGTGAAGGAGACACTTTACAACTAAAGAATTCAGTCGACATAAAACTTTTTCCTTCGAATAAAAACCCTTTTAAGATAAATACTTCTTGGTTTGTTCTTTTCTTGTTTTCTGGAAGATCTTTAAGAAGACTTATCTTTAGAAATGAGTTTAAAAATGAGTTTAACTGCGGTAAGATGGGATTCTTTGGGACCAGCTTGAAATCAGGCACTAAACATTATGTCAGGCCTAGAAGTGGTAAGATAAAATAAGCTACCAATCATACCACGATAAAGTTTGTGATCAACATCTTTACCATTTTCATATTTAACAAGATCTACACTAGGAGAGATATGAGTACCTCTAGGTTTAGCACTATCCATACCAAACCTTTTCAAAAGTTCTCGCGTGTACTTTGACCGATTGATGAAAATTCCTTCTTTTGATTGCTTGATTTGGAGACCGAAGAAGAATGTGAGTTCTCCCATCATACTCATCACGAATTCCCTGTGTATATTTTCAGCAAACTCTTGACACAGATTATCGTTAGTTGCTCCAAAAATGATGTCATCGACGTAGATTTGGACAATAAGAATATGCAAATTTCTAGATTTGGTGAAAAGAATAGCATCGAATTTGTCACGAGAGAATCCATGATCAATGAGAAAACGACTGAGACGATCGTACTAAGCTCGAGGAGCTTGTTTAAGACCGTACAAGCCTTTCTCAATTTAAAGACATGATTGGTATATTTTCTGTTTTTAGAACCGGAAGGTTGTTTAACAAAAACTTCATCCTGAATGACTGTAATATCCCGAACTTCGGGAGCAGATTAAAATAACCATTCGGGCTCCGAAAAATAAACGGACACTAATTTTGAGTAATACTTGGGTATTAGAAGCTTATGGAAGCTTAAAAGAATTTTGGGGCAAAAATGTAATTTTTGAAATTTTGGGGGCATTTTCATAATTTTGAAAAATCTTGGGGGTTAATTTGGAATTTTGAGGAAAATTGTGGGAGTGCCACCTCCTACTAGCTTAATGACTAAGCTAGGAAAAAAAAGAAGATAACTGAGAAAGAAAGGATAAATTTTAAAAAAGAAAACAAAAAGGGAAACCTTTCCCTTTCGGGAAAGGAAGACAAGAAACGAAATAAAAGAAAGAGAAGAACAGTGCACGGTGGAAGAAAATAGAGGAGAAGAAGGGGTAGCTCGGGCTGGAATTCAAGCTGAAAATCAGAGAGATTGGGGGATGATTTCTCAAAAAGGGTAATTCCTTTTTCCCCTTTGGTGGTTTTTGATGGGTTAAAAGTATGGATGAGTTTGTGCTCACAGCCGTGAACGCGGCTGTGTGTGTGTGTGTGTGAATTTCAGGTTATGAATACATGCTTATAGGGGTAGCAAAAAGTGTTCGGGTGTGTGAAACCGTAGGACTGTTGTGGGTGTTGAGTATGTCCAAGGGTCTGGGTGTGTGAGGCTATATGTGTTCTTCGTGTGTGCGCAAGTGAAGCAGGGGGAAGGGAGCAACCGTGAGTGTTCATGTGTGTTTCGGGTGTGTGTGGGTGTATGATTTATGTGTATAGATGTGTGTTAGTGAGTGTTAGGCATGATTTAATGTGATCATGTGTGAGTAGGTTGTGTTAGTGAGCTGTTGGAAGTACTGTTTGGGTGAAATGGGTCACGGCAGGACAAGGAAGACGAGAAGTGTGTGTTTTGAGGTGAAATGGTAGGTGTTTTGATCATGAATAGTGACCGTAATTGTTATTAAAGGTGGAAAACTATTTGGACAGTTTTTCAATGAATTTTAAAAATAGTTGAACCAAAATTTGGCAAAATCCAAAATAGTAACCCCCGATATTTTTTTCGATATGTACGCTCTGGAATTTTTTGGGAATTTTTAGGATCCGCGAAGGGTGCTAAATTAGGGTACCGATTAGCGAAATTTTTGAATTTATTTAGCATAGTAAATGAAGTTATTTCAAATCTAAAAATTTTACATAAACCCTATTTTACTGATATGTTTCATATGAGGCCGATAGGTATTTTCGCGAAACTGGCATTTTAGCGCTTGATCCGGACATCGGCTTGGAATTTTTGGGCAAAAATTTCCTAAAATACTTTTTAGCCTAGGAATGATTTTAGGATGCTTAAAATAGCGGTTTAAGATATTTTTGAGCTTTTTTCGGTGCCGAAAACCCCCAGGGGTGTTTTGGTAATTTACCACCTCGAAGGGGTATTTTGGTAATTTTACCTATAAGAGGTATTTTGAAGTAAATGTACATACAGTAAGATTATTTCAGTGACTTCGCTTATGGAAAAGTCATTTTGAGAATTAAAGTGTAACGGGGGTATTTTGGTAATTTGACACCCCGAAGGGGTATTTTGGTAATTTAACCTAAGAAAGGTATTTTTGCATAAATTTACATATGAGAAGCTTATTTCAGCGATTCTACTTATGGGAAGACCATTTTGGTAATTTAAGTCTTAGAGGGGCATTTTGGTAATTTTACACCTTAGGGGCGTTTCAGTAATTTTACATACTCGGTGAAGGGAGGTTCATTTTGGGATCATGTGTGAGTTCGTATTAAGTTATACTTTTCTTCTGTAGGCTGTATTCTAATGGGTCGATTATTCCATTTAGGTTAAAGCTAAAGACTTCCGATTAGGATAATTTAGCTGCGGATCCAGGTAAGGGATTCTATCTGAACCTTGGGTAAGGACTTTCGTCTGAACCCTTATTTTGATAACTCATACTCGTAAGTACTCATTTGATTTATTCATGGCTAATGCCGAACTCTGAATTCTGTATGGCTATCAGCATGTTATTGCCTAGAAAACCTTAATATTGAACCTAACTCAATTATTTCGAATTCTTGTGATGTTCGCATGTCTTGCATGCTGAGCAAAGTTGATCATTGTCTGTATCCATTCTTCTGAATTGTTATGTCCAAATCTGATATCTATTCGTAATCATTTTGTTTATCTGTGATTTTTCTTCTGGAAATTTGGGTTTCTTCTGAAAATTCTAAATGCTGACTTATGTCAGTATGATTATTGTTATTGGAATCCGAATTGATTTCGGTGATTGAGCTTATATTAAAGCTCACTTATATTGTTAATTTTCTGTGTTGACCTCGGTTATCTGTTCTGTTCTGAAGCGGGCGTTATAAGGTTGTTCTGAATCCTGCATGGAATGCAGGATAGTACATAAATGGACTAGTAATTATTCTGGTACATCATGCATGTGTACATTCTGTTAGCGTGCCGGAATGGCATTGCAATCGCCAAGGGTCAACATTGATTGTATTGCATGCTGAGCAAAGTTGATCATTGTCTGTATCCATTCTTCTGAATTGTTATGTCCAAATCTGATATCTATTCGTAATCATTTTGTTTATCTGTGATTTTTCTTCTGGAAATTTTGGTTTCTTCTGAAAATTCTAAATGCTGACTTATGTCAGTATGATTATTGTTATTGGAATCCGAATTGATTTCGGTGATTGAGCTTATATTAAAGCTCACTTATATTGTTAATTTTCTGTGTTGACCTCGGTTATCTGTTCTGTTTTGAAGCGGGCGTTATAAGGTTGTTCTGAATCCTGCATGGAATGCAGGATAGTACATAAATGGACTAGTAATTATTCTGGTACATCATGCATGTGTACATTCTGTTAGCGTGCCGGAATGGCATTGCAATCGCCAAGGGTCAACATTGATTTTTGATTTTCTCTGTTCTATATATTGCTGTGACTGCTACGGTAATAACTGGAAAGTATTCTCTGAAATAATTTGTGCTTGGGTTGATATCCCTTGAGAAATTTAGTGTATTTTGAAAAGAGCTATTTTCAGATGATCTGTGTACGTTTAATATATCGCGAGAAAACTCTGTTGTATTTTGAAGATAATATTTTATTAATCGTTCTGGAACCCATCATGGGTATTATTGTTTATTTTGGTATCTATTTCTGTGAATTTCGATCAATTTGAGAATCATTGAGTATTTTTGACCGTTTGAAGTATTTTGGAAATCTTTGTCAGTTGGATTCTTGGAATCATTTTGTAATCCTGTTGGTAGTCCTTGTGCGACCTTACTGAGCTCTCAAAAGCTCACCTTTTGTTTGATTCCCTTCTGTAGGTGACGATAAGCTGTAGCAGATTCGGGAATGAGTTAGATTCTGTGTGACCTTCCAGTGGGCTGCCACTTTCGTGTAATGAGACCCCTGCGTGGGTCGGTACCGTTACCTTTGTTTATAAGGACTCGAGTTTGTAAAGAATCTAGGTTTTAATAGTTTAAGTTTAAGCAGTCTTGTAAGTTTGTATTTGACGAATTTGAGTTGATACTGAATTAGATGATTTGGAATATGTGTTAGTGAACAGGTCTGACAGATGTGATGTGATCCGGTAGGTTAACGACCCGGGAGTTCGGGGCAGCAGAGCTCCGGATTTCCTGGGGCGTTACAATGACCCCATTCAAGAAGGCAATTTTCACTTCCATTTGAAAAAGTTTGAAATTCATATGACATGAAAATGCCAACAATATTCAGATAGCTTTAAGTCGAGCAACAAGGGAAAATGTTTCGTTAAAATCAACCCCTTCAACTTGATTGTATCCTTCGGCTACTAGTTTAGCCTTGTTTCGAACAATATGGTCATCTTCATCAAGTTTGTTTCGAAAAACCAATTTGGTGTCAATAACCTTTTGTTGAACAGGAGGCAAGACTAGAGACCAAACGCGCTTCTTTCAAATTGATTCAATTCTTCTTACATAACAAGGATCCACCCATTATCTTTGAGAGCCTCATGAATATTCTTAGGCTCAATTTTAGAAAGAAAAGTGAAATCAACGCAGAAAAGATTTACCGAAGATCGGGTAGTTACCTCACATTCAACATTAGATATTACTTGCTCCTTTGGGTGGCTAGAGGAATATCTCCAGCTTTTGGAAAGCAATTGAGTTTTGGTATTATTCTTTTCGGATGAAGTTGAGCTCCCCCCTCCATTTGAAGAAATTTCTAATTTGTTAAAATTGAGGGAAAGGTCCTCACTGTCATCACTTGCATGCTTACTTGAATTTTCAATATTAGACTCTTAAAAAAAATGCATCTATTCTTCAATAGCAAGAGTTCTACGATTATAAACTCTATATGCTCTACTCTTTATGGAATAGCCAAGAAAGATATCTTCATTAGATTTTGCATCAAACTTGCCCAAGTTCTCACTATTGTTCAAGATAAAACACTTGCAACCGAAAACCTTGAAGTAATCAATTTTTGGTTTTGATCTGAGAAAAGTTCGTAAGGATTTTTATCAAGAATTGGTTTGATGAGAACCCTGTTCAATATGTAACAAGAAGTGCTGACGACTTCAACCCAAAAAAATTTTGGTAAAGAGTTTTCGTGAAGCATTGTTCTAGCCATCTCTTGAAGAGTACGATTCTTTCTCTCTACTACCCCACTTTGTTGGAGAGTCCAAGGAGTAAAAAATTCATTAGCAATGCCATTTTGATCAGAGAAGGGGATAAAATCTTTTTCAAACTCTCCCTCATGATCTCTTCGAATTTTCACAAGTTTCAAAGCCTCATTTTCAAGAAGCTTTACAAGGCTAAAGAATTTTTCAAAAGCTTCATCCTTATGAGTTAGAAATAGAACCCATGTGTATCTAGAAAAATCGTCAACAATGACGAAGGCATAAAATTTTTCACTAATGCTGGCATTTCTTGTGGGGCCAAAAAGATCTAAATAAAGGAGTCGAAAAGGACAAGAGGTAGAAATAATATTTTTGGCATGAGAAGAGGTTTTTGATTGTTTGCTGTATTGACAGGCATAATTTGGTTGGAAAGCGAGATGGTAATATCTACACTCTTTCATTTGATGGGTTCAATTCTTCCCAAGAAGTTTGCCTCTCTATTTAGTAAAATGATATTTAGTTGTGGTATCAGAGATTAGGTCATGTACATATGGACTTAATTAAACTTCAAACCATCAACTAAAAACATATTATCAATGGAGATCAAACCATTACCAATGATTTTTCCATTTGAGTCGTTTCCGAAGGTAACAAGGCCACCATCCTTTGGAGTAATATGAGAGAACAATGAACGATCACATGTCATGTGCCTTGAGCATCCGCTATTGAGGATCCATTTGTTTGGATCCACCTTTGCTTTCATGCATACCCACAAGAGATTCTTATTTTGAATCGTTAGGTACCCACACTTTCTTGGGACCTAGAAGATTAGGTAAACAAGATTTTGGCACCCAAACTTATTTCTTTCTATTGTAAATAGAAATAGATTGTTGACCTTTATTATCTTTAAGCGGACAATTTTTCGTTAAGTGCCCCTTCTTATTACAAACTGTACAAAGTGTGAACGGTGAGCAAGAGGCTAGATTCTTGCAAATTTTTTTTTATAATCCTTTTGCTTTTTAGAAGGATCATAACCAATCCTATTTTTTTTCAAAAGCACACCTTTGTCTTCCCAAAGTATATCTAAGTTCTCTTTTCCTTGTGTAAATTTTGAAAGTGTAAAATTCAGATCTTCGATCTCTTTTTCTAATTTTTCCTTTTATGTAGAAACTTTTTCCAGTTGAGATTTCAAAAGCTCGTTTCTACATGGGTTTTTACACTTTTGAGAGACTGGATTTCTGAAGAGAAATCAGGGGTTCCCTTTTTAGAACAATCAGATCATTTTTTAAAGAAATATTTTCGGTGATATAAAACTCAATCTTTTCGTCTAGCTCTTCCTTTTCACTAGCCAACTCTTCAACAGTGTTGATCCAAGAAAAGGCTTTCTTTTTCAGGGTAGCATTTTTAAGTTTTAACATCTCATGATTTTCACTCTGTTCAAGGAAAGCTAACTGCAGCTTATCATAATCAAAATTGCCAGAAGGGATTACCTCATCTGAGTGACCATCCTTGGCCATAAAGCACAGCTGAGCTATATCATCATTCTCGCTCATCTCTTTATCACTTTCGTCGGAATCATCCCAAGTCAGCAGAGCTTTTCTTGATTTGAATCTCTTTTCTTTTGTGTCTCGGCTGATATTGCTTGTTAATTTATTCTTAAGCTGGGCAGTATTTCTTGATGTGTCCAGTTCTGCCGCATTCATAGCAAACGTTGGGATTTTCTCTTAAACTCCAATCACCATTATTTCTTTATTGTTGTGATTGGGTTGGCTAACCCCTTTTGATCTTTCCATCTAGCTGGTTTGTCAAGAACTTCATAAACTTGCGAGTGATGAATGCAATGTCTGGATAAGAATTATCGCTGCTCTCTACAGTTTGTGAGAGGCTTCAGCTTTGAGAGCTAGATTCTTCTTCTTCGAGGTGGTCTCTTCCTCATCATGAATCTTTATCTTGATTTCATGAGTCATTAGAGATCCCCGCCAAAATTTTCAACTTCAGCACATTCAAATCTTTAGCTTCTTGAATGGCCGACTTTAGCTTCCCATCTCTTGGGAAGAGATCTGAGGATTTTTCTAACGATCTATTTTTCTGGGTACGTTTTCCCCAAGAGCTTGAGCCCATTTATAATGAGAGTAAATATGGACTACATCTCATTGATAAAGTCGTTTTACTTCATCTTGAAAGCCTCATAGTGGTGGACTAGCATGTCGATCTTAGTCTCCTTTACCTGGTTCATACTTTCATGAGTAACCTCCAACAACCTCCACATCTCTTGCACTGTTTCACATGCTGAGACTCGATTATACTTATTTATATCGATACCACAACTAATAGTGTTCTTTGCTATATCATCCATAGAGAAGAGGTGTGCCCATGAGCATCCATTTCAAGAATTCCCTTAGGAACGTTGGTTCCGTCTGGGCCATCCTTCAGGGGAATAATCGGGCCATTTTCTACAACATACCATACATGAAGTATCCTGCCTCAAGAAATTTCTCATCCGATTTTTCCAGCAGCTGTAATTCTCATTCTTCAAGAAGGGTGGTCGAGTAGCTGCTGAACTTTCTCCCATATTTGGATCTTTAGCTCTTAACTGTTAGGTCAAAAAGGAAATAACAAAGCACACGGCTCTGATACCACTTATAGGTCCTTAAATGCACTTTTGAAAGGGGGGGTTGAATAGGTGTTTACAGCTTTAAGCAAAAATTTAAAAACTTAACTTACAAAGTAATAACAAAAATAGCAAATACAGATCAACACAAGAATTTATACTGGTTCGGCCCCACCTACCTACATCCAGTCCACGAGCATTCTATACAAAGGAGACCTACTCGAGCCTTTTCACTAAATAGCTAGCCTCGAGTGCTAGCTTAAACCACAGTACAAGTTTCCAACGATTACAAGTAAAAAGAAGATTACAATTGAAATACAACACGCACTCAAATGAGTAGATATTACAATGAAAATAACAAAGTTAAGCTTTCTTAGGTGGGAAGATCTGAAATCTTAAAGAACTGAACCAAGAAGCTTGCTAATTTATATCTCAAAAAGGAACTCACTCAAGAGATAGTAAATAGATGAATGAATAAGATGAAAGAGTCTTTTAGAGAAGACTAAGTTAGATTTTTCAAAGATCAGAAAAAGTGACTAATGGATTCTCTAAGAGTCCCTTTTATACTAAGAAGGAATGTGACAGTTGAAAAGTAGATAAAAGGGATAACACAGAGATTCATTCGAATCAATCGAAGGACATGGTTGTAAAACATATCTGAGGAACTCGGTCGAATGAATCTAGGATTCATTCGAATCAATTAGAATAGCTGAGATATTTTGGAGCTATTAAAGGTTCAGTCGAATGAAAACTTATTTGCTCGAATGAAAACTTTTGCTTTGAATGAAAACTGTTTACTTCGAAAGAAAGTTTTTGCTTCGAATGAAAAGTGTTTACTTCGAATGAAAAATGTTTACTTTGAATGAAAACTTTTACTTCGACTAAAAAATTGTTTGTTTCCAATGAAAACTATTTTAAAATAGGATAAGCAAAGACTGAAAGATTCAGTAGAATAAAAGATAGTTTTCTGTCGAATGAAAAACAAAAGTGAAGAAGACACTTTACAACTAAAGAATTTAGTTGACATAATTTTTTGTCTTTTGAATAAAAACCCTTTTAAGATAAACACTTCTTGGTTTGTTCTTTTCTTATTTTCTGGAAGAACTTTAAAAAGACTTAGCTTTAGATTAATTACAAGGAAGGATATGTAACATAAAGTTCTCAAGTCCAAGTCCAAGTCTAAATCCAAATCTTTGACCAAAGAATATTCGAAGTTATGATTGGTCCTGAAATCATTTACTTAGTTAGACTAATGTTAGAGTAGTAGTTTGGAATCATTGAAATAATAAATCTAGACTTTTAAAGTTAACAGTTGACACTGTGAATCCAAAAATTGGGTCATTTTTCCTTTTTTTGCACGTACTTTTTTTATAGATAAAACTCAAATTTGAATTTAAAGCTATTATAAAAAGGAATGATAATAAAAAAATCAAATTTGAAAAAAATGTGATGTGACCATGTAAAACACTTAACGTACATAGACAAAATATCAAGTAATAAAAGTAAAAGAACTCCTAACTTGTGAGAGATGCTAAAGAAATTTGTTGACTTAAAATCATTGTTATCTCCATTCGTGTAGATTCTGATGAGGAACAATGATAATTGCGAAAAAAAGATTTTTGAAACTTCCAACATTTCATCTGCCGCCTTATAGGAGTGAAAAACATAAAGATTTTACAAATACTAGGAAGTTTAGAATCCCTTCATTTTAAAATCTCAAAATTGGCAAAATGTAATGTTCAATGATTTTTGTTTATTTTAATAATTAGTTACAAAATAAATGTACTATATATATATATATATATTCATCATATAAAAATAAAAAATAGATGGCTAGGATTAAAGAAGAAAGGAGAGAACGTGATGAATGTTCGGAAAAGTAGAAAGACATGTGGAAAGAAAAAGGTCTTGAGTTTTGGAAGGTTGTTCTCCTGTGGATTTAACAAAAATCTAGGCTAGAGTAGTTATTTCAACTTGAAATTTTGACCTTCGAAATCCCTCTTTCAAACCCTTTTAAGAATTTCACAGATTCTATCTTGTAGTAACCAAACAGTAAATTTCATTCAAAGTATTTTAAATCCTCAATCAAATTGATATCTCTATTTAAAATACCTATACACTTTAAAAGAAGAGTCACAACTAAACCTTGACATCAAAATAAAGGTCATAACGCTTCAACTAAAATTAATGAAAGGGGAGTTTAAAAACATCCAAAGTACATTTTTTGCTAAATAAAACCAACTGTATGTGTTTGTTGTGAATAATCTGACGGGTTTTCGTTGGTTAAAATTGGTATTTCGGAGGTTGTCTTTCTGTTCTTTATTTTTGTTTTTGTTTTCTCCCTTCTTGCTTCCGTTCTTCTGGGAAGGGTAGAGGGTGGGGGGATTGGGGGGGGGGGGGAAGGGAACCGGGTCTTTTTAGGTATGGTTGGTCAAATTAGTTTGTTGTGTTCTTTTGGGGAAAGAAGAGTGGGGAGTTTGGGATAGGATGGGAAGTGGGGTGGGTGGGGTAGGGAGGGGTGGGGTGGAGGGTATTGGCTTGTGAAAGAAAATGTGACTTCAGATTTTGCTTTCAGAATTTGGAACAGTAGTGCTGTCCCAGTTCGCATTGAGGGTGATGCTGCTTCTAAAGGGCTGGAAGTGGCTTTCAGTCCCCTCATTGCAAAGGGATCATCACTGGGGTTTAAGTCTTGGATATTGGGCATATATGAGTTAGTATTCCGTAAAGGAGTTAGTTATCTTTTTGACTTTAGAGAGAAAGATCTAGTATATATTTAATTTAATACTAGTTTGATACATGTGCCTTGCACGGGTCATTATGTAGAATTTTACTATTCGAGAATATTCGGGCCAAATTATGAGAAAAATGGTGATGGGTGAGAATTATTTGCCTAAAAATAAGGAAATAATTTAGGGAAAATTAGGAAAAAGTGGGTTTTGGGGTAAAATTTTTGGGGATTATGGGTTTGTTTTGAAAACTTGTGAAAAAGTGGGGTATATTTTGAAAATCTCTGAAAAAGGGGGTTAATTGGAAAAAAAGGGGTTTTTTTTAAAACATATCTTTTCCCATCCCCAAAATACCCCTCCCCCTGTTTGTCCCACATCAGACTTTTTGATTGATATTCTCAGCATTTTCCTATTTCCAGCAAGACTCTTTGGCTCCCTCTCTCTCCATTTCCATCTGCTGACGACTCCTCAACGCCGTCCACTTTTGGACGACAACACGGCGACTGCGCGTCCACCTTCTGGCGACGCGATATACATCCCTCTCTCCAAACCAAGTGTCTCTATCTCTCTCTCTCTCTCTCCCTCCCTCCCCGATTCCATCTGCCGGCGGCGACGACACCTCTACCTTCTGACAACGACGATCCATGGGTTTCAAAATCGATCTATAGTCGTCGACGACGACACCTTTCTCTCCATGGGTACTGAAATCGATCCATTGGCAACGTCGACTCCCTCTCTCTCCTCCAAACCGAACCTTCCGGCGACAACATAGCTGGACAGCACCTTACGGCTGCATCACCTCCACCTTGATCATGCAAGTTTGGATTGTGCTGTCTATTTGTGGATTGCTTGGGTAAGCTATATTGTATTACATATTACTGGAATTTTCTACTTTGTGTTGTCTGTGAAACTTCTATATTTGGTTTTTATGAATGAGCATTAAGATTAGTGCAATTCATTTATTGTTTTCTACCATGAGAATCCCTTGTTAGGTGAATAATCCATCTTTTTTGAGTTAATTATCTTATGCTTTGCACATTGATTTATGGAGACTCAAAATTTAAGTCATATATTGTAATTAACCTACTAAGAGCCATCCATAGCAAAATGTTGCCCTCCATTGGAGTGAGGCTAGCTGACTTCATTCCCATCAAGATGACGCCAACTTTTGAGGATTGATTTTTCTTCTCCGTAATGGGGTGGGTTTTAAGGGGGATAGGGGTGATAGGTAGAGGCTTGTGTGTGTGTCAAGTTAGGGGGTTCAGTTCAATGTTTGAGATGGGTTATTGAGGAGCAACTGTGGGTATTTATATGTGGATACTTACTAAACTTTTGATGACAAGTCTTTGTGGAAAATGCATTGCAGTGGTCACAGCATTTCCAACTAAAAATGACTTGCTTGCCAAAATCAGTAGTATTAGGTTGATTGAGAGTACTTTGAGTGACTTTATTTTATGTTTTTTAAATTGTACAGTTTTTTGACAAAATCATGCAGTTGGTACTTTGGCACTACAATTGGTTCGGTAAGAAACAAATGGGCACGCATGCAATGATAACTACACTTATGTTGAATTTCTTTGTAGTTTTTCTCGTGGCTTTTTCTTTATTTCATATGCAAATCTCTACTCTTTACAATATTTCATCACATACAACGAATACAAATCTTGTACTAGTACATCTGTCTAATGTTGGGCACAGATTCCACATCTCACTTAACTGTCTATTTGTTGTATTATCCTTCAAAATTTTCCAGCTCAAGATGCAATTCTTCGTTAGATTCATAACATAAACCCTTTCTTTTTCGTAGATGAAAATCAACTGTGAAATTGACTGCACAATCTTCATGTTTGCCCTAATGTTTACAAATCCTGAATTTTTCTCTTACACTTAGTTATCATGTAATTTGATTTTGAAAATAAATGGAAATTTCATGTTTGTTTGAGTACCATTAATTCAGCTACTTTGCTACCTTTTATCTTCATTTTTAAGCCAAAATGAACAGGAAAAAGATTGTTAATATATTCTTAAGAGTTTTTGAATAGTGCCTTGCAAATTAAAAAGAAGGTTTAGTGCTAAATAAACACAATATTCGTAAAGTGCAAAAGTTAGAATGATGAAAAGCTTATAGAAACAGCCTTGTGAAAGTGCTAAATCGGCACATTCTCTAAAAACATTAACACCAGAGTGTGTGTGTTGTGTGTGGGGCGGTTTTTTTTTTGGGGGGGGGGGGGGGGGATGATGTTGTTGCTCTGGATCATGATTGGCTTTACTCATCTTATTTTTGGTGAGAAGCTAGCGAATGATAACTGTGGAAGTCAAGTGCCAGACTAAAACGCAATAGTCTAATGTTGCATAATATCTTTCTTTCAATTTCTAATGATATTTCTTTTGTTTTTCTTTAGGCGAATCTCTAACTTTTAATCAATATTTAACTGCACACTTGTAATTCAATGTAAGGAAAGGAACTTGACTTCTTACATTGGTTTTGCTAATGCCATTTTCTCCTTTCGAATAAAGCAGGTCTGGTTCCTCTTTTAAGGTAATCCCTATTTCCACCTCTAAGTGATTAGTACTAGAATTTTATATATTTCATGCAAGTAAAAACTTTATTCATATATGCTCCTGGACATTGTTTCTTTACGAATTTTTGTTGAAACCAAGGTTATAGCAGCATTGTTGCGATTGACCCAGTCTAAGACTTACATTATGCTTTGCGGCATGAGCACACACCCTTGTAAGTCTCATGTTTTCCACTTTGATTAGATAAATTGCATAAGAACACTTCCATTATTGATTTAGTCTCAACCTTTTTGAATCCGTATTTAAGTTGGTTGGAGTACTTGAATTGTCCCCAAGCTGTGTCTTTGTGTTTTCATATCCTTTTGAAAATGGAAAGGGGGAAGCTACTTAACCAGGCAACACTCTGGCTCTGAGAAATAGGATGATGTACATGTGCTAATGCTTCCCATCCAGTAAAAAGTCAGCTTCAATTTTAAGGCTACGGAGCTTTGATAAGAATCTCTTCATCAAGTCAAATTACATGCCTTAGGTAGTTATATACCTGCTCTAGTAATATTTTAGCAAATCGTTTAAAAGCAAGTGACCTAGCAATAACGTTACTTACTTGTGATAGAAAATTGGTGCGAAACAAGCTCTAATTGAAACTGGTTTTGGATTAGTTTTATGAATCTTCAGCAAGATAAGGATATGAATTATACAATCTTGGTAGCAAGCATGATGAACTTTCAACTAAGCGTTCTACTTTAACTAGGAACATCCTTGCTAGTTCTCGACTGAGAAATGGATTGTAATGGCAAACCCAACACCACTTGGTTACCCTTTTTGCAGGGAAGGAAGTGAACCTTTTTTTTTCATTTCATTTGCTTTGGTATTTGGTTGGTTTTAATATCAGTCGTCGGTCGGTTTTAATATCAGCCTGTCACCCTTTTGCTTCAGTATTTTCTCGTTTGTAATGATTGATGTCCTGAGTTTAGAACATGTCTTGATAGGAACCATATCCACTGAGGGTTTGAAAGCTGCAGCTGTCTTTCAAGGACTAGTGCAAAAGATATTACCCGCTTCCTAGAAGGTAGTACAATTCTTAATTCCCCTTTGACATAACCTTATTCTTATAGATTAGTCTTACCAGAATTAGAAGGTGGTAAACGATGATAGTTTCTCAAAAGGGAGTGAATAATGCAGTCATTAAGTACGCCTGTCACTTGCTAAGGCAAGACTTTTACCTTTAAAGTCGTAGATTATTTTGCCTATGCTTTATTATTTAGAATTCTAATGGATACATATGTGAGAATTTGTCCGTTTGTTTAATTTTGCATTTTATTTGTAGTTTGATTGGATGGAACTCAATTCTTTAATAGTCATGTAAATGTTGGTGCAAAGTCAAGCAGAGAATCAGCCATCCTTTTGTTGCTTTGCAAGATTTGGGGTAAGCTTCATTCGTTGGACATCATAGCGTCCAACATATCTTTGGAACAACACTGCGTTACCCAAGTAGATCTTTGAACTTGTTCTCTTGTTTCGATGATAGATGACAAACTTTGTATCATATGGGCTTATAAGTTGTTGATCTCACATACTTGGCATTGTACAAAGGAGACAATTTTAAGTTCTTGTGTTTGAAAATTAGTTTACTCCCAGCTTATTTGTTGAATATTGGAAGTTATAATAGAATAATATCAAATATATATTTTTTTTCAAAAAAGGATTTATCTAAGGACGCTAAAAGGCGCCCTAAAAGACCTATAACAACGCTAAAAAGCGTCCCAATAGGTTATGATGTGGTGCACTTTATGGGACGCTCATTTGCGCCTTATTAGATCATACCCTTGTTGAGTCTCTTGTGTGCGTCGTAATAACTTATTGTGACGGCCTCTAATAGGGCGGCGTTACGACGCCTTTCAAAGCGCCCTTATGTCAAAAGCGTCCATTTATGATACTTGTAAGGAAGATAGGAGGCGTCCTTATAGTCAGATTTTGTTGTAGTGTCCCCTCTATCTGTGCAATGATCATTCATGTACTGTTGTTTTGCTGAATAAAAAGCTTCAGGCAAAGTTTCTATTGCATTGGTTGCAAGAATATAAACGCCTTGATTTTCTGCACAAAATGCTAATAAGGTGGAGAAGTACATTGACACAAGTCGGTTTCTGCAAGAATGTAGAAACCGATGTGCAGAGATGCTTGTCATTCTTACTACTTTTCTAGTTATCATTTATGCATCAGTTGGAATAGGAGAAACGAATTGGGGATCTGCACAAACCCAAAACCACCCTCGCAGTAAATGTACCTGCATTTCTTATGCGTTAAACGACTTGTATCACCGACAACCTCCACTCATGCAGAGTTTGCGTTTCTTGAAGCATGTCTTTGTTCGCAAAATAATTAATCCCCTTGTTCAGAGATTAGGCCTTTAGCGTGCGACTGCTAGAATGACGATCGCTAAATTAGGCCATTAGCGACTGCTTTTGTTACTGATGTCATCACGGGTTGCTATACACGCCTGCTATCTCTTCCTATAATATCGAAGAGTGCGTTTACTCTTGGTTGAAGCTTACTTAAATAATTCGTTCACCATTGCCTGTCTTGGACCAACTTAACTGTTACTGTACTATATTTTCAGTAATCTAGGTTAAACATGCATTTCATAGCGACTGCCATGTGCAGTTACTATTGACTTTAGACTTGTAGCAGCCTCTTGTGTCCGGATTTTCATATCTTGGTTAGGTAAAAGGTGGTTGAAAATCACTTCAAGCTTAGTCATCACCTTCACTTTTTGTAATTTCGGTAATCCTCTGATAAATACTCAGAGCACGTCGAAAGCAATCCACTGAGTATTTTCGAGTATTGCATGTACTTATTGTTGGCTGATAATTGCACAAGTTCAATTGTCCTTCTATAGGCTGATATGTGGGGTCGCAGATTTATGTATGAGTATTACCGGAAATTACCTTTTTTGATAAACATACATTGGCTGTCTCAATGAGTTTGTTAATTAAATTTTTTTGCTCCATGCAGCGTGGACTTGAGCCTAAAGTTGATGATCACGCGGGCAAGAGGATGTAAGAGTGAGAAGAAAAGAAGGCTTATGAGGTGTGAGAGTGCCAAGACTTTTTGGCTTACTCCATCTTCTCCGTCTATACTCACACGAACGAGAAAGGATGGTGATTGCATAGGAAAGAATCCATTGGTTATTGGTGATGACGATGGTTACGAGTATCATGCTGACGGAACGACTTCATGAGGTCATACATCGAGTCAATGAAGAAAGCACGACAGATACATCAACAAATAAATAAGTTTATGTAGTGTATTGTATTTTTAGTTCCTATTAGTAGTGAAGAGAGTGTTAGGCATCATTCTTTTGGTTGAATAAACTTGCGAGACTTCTACTGTATTTAATTGTATGTGCCATCATGTGTATGAAATTTGGTGGTGCCATTGCAATAACCGCTTTTTGTTTGATCCGACGAGTTCAGGTTGACAGTGTAATGATTTTTTTTACTGATTTTACCGAATCAAATGCAGAATTCAGGACTCTAAAAAAAACCACAAGGATTATTGACCGCAAAAATTAAATACTAACAAAATATCAGTGACCGCTTCTGTAGTCGCTTATCTGGTCAACGCGATATCTAATTCAAAAATAATTAATTGTCAAAAGAGATTTAGCGACGGCTTTTTGGGACTTACTCATGGTTTCTTGGCGTGGGCGGACTTCACAATCTATGTGGTATTGTGCCCCACCACGTGCATACGAAAAGTAACCTTGGGGTGCTCGGACATAAGCTGTTCCCCTATCAAAAAATGTTTAGTATTGCTTCTGCACATAAATGACTTGGGGATTGGCACGTACTGACATGCACCTTCGCGCAAAGTACTTGCGTTTCTACCGAAAATGACTTGTGTCACCTAAACCGTGTACATTGCATTTCTGCAAAAAAAGACTTGTGTCACAGAAACCGTATACAACCTTGGAGCGCAAGCGCGAACGACATGACTATCCCGCAAGGTGCTCCACTTGTGCACGGTTTGATCATAATTGAAGCTTGTCTTCGTTCGCGCACAGGGAAAGCGCGTCACTTTTTGGGATCCTTCATGGTTTCTTGGCGTGGGCGGATTTCACAGTCTATGTGGCGTTGTGCCCCGCCATGTGCATACAAAAAGTAACCAATTTTTTTTATAGGGAAAGGGCTTATGTCCGAGCACCTCAAGGTTTCTTTTCGTATGCACATGGCGGGGCACGATACCACATAGATTGTGAAGTCCGCCGATGCCAAGAAACCATGAGTAACTCCCAAAATCTGACGTGATTTGCCCGTTTTACGAATGAAGACAAGCTTTAAGACAAATCAAACCATGCATAAGTGGAGCACCTTGCGGGATAGTCAGGTCGTTTGAGCTTGCGCGCCAAGGTTGTACACGGTTTAACTGACACAAGTCATTTTCTGCAGAAACGCAAGTACTCTGCGCGAAGGTGCTTGTCGGTACGTGTCGATGCCCAGGTTGTTTCTGTGCAGAAGAAAATACTAATATATTTTTTTTTGATTGGGGAAGAGCTTATGTCCGAGCACGCACATGGCGGGGCACAATACCACATAGATTGTGAAATCCGCCCATGCCAAGAAACCATGAAGGATCCCAAAAAGTGATGCGCTTTCCCTGTGCACGAAGCGAATGAAGACAAGCTTCAACTATGATCAAACCGTGCACAAGTGGAGCACCTCGCGGGATATTCATGTCGTTTGCGCTTGCGCGCCAAGGTTATACATGGTTTAGCTGACACAAGTCTTTTTCTGCAGAAACGCAAGTACTTTGCGTGAAGGTGCTTGTCGGTACGTGCCGATGCCCAAGTCGTTTCTGTGCAAAAGAAAATACTATTTTTTTTATTGGGGAAGAGCTTATGTCCGAGCACTCCAAGGGTGTCAACCTGTGCCCCGCCATGGGTATAGGTTTGCGTGTCTTGAAGCTTGTCTTCATTTGCACACAGGGAAAATGCGTCACTTTTTGGGATCCCTCATGCTTTCTTGGAGTGGACGGATTTCACAAGCTATGTGGTATTGTGCCCCCCAAGTAACGTTGGGGTGCTCGGACTTCCCCTACCAAAAAAGGTTTAGCATTGCATCTGCACAGAAACGACTTGAGCATTGGCACATATTGACAAGCACTCTCACATAAATGTACTTGCATTACTGCAGAAATTGACTTGTGTCCGGCAGAACTTTCTACAACCTTGGCGCGCAAGCACAAACGACTTGAAAGAGCTTCAGTGAAGTATGAAGCATTAGGCAACTGAAGCCGTTGTTACAACCCATAATTTATGTTGGAATTGTTGTTGCTTACGTGTTCAAGTCGTGGTTCTTAAACACGTGGTCAAGGCAAATCGTGTTTCCTAAAAAGGAAATATTCTTTTCACATATTCAGTGATTGCTATCAAAAGTTTATAGGCATGTATGGAACTTTCAACAACCCGACGGTTTGATGCTCTTTAAAAATGGTCACGGCTTAAATGGGCATGCACTGCAAGGGTTGAATATTTCAAAGCCAAGTTACTGGTAAAGGTGGTGATAAAATTAGGATTTGACACTAAAGAAAATACAGGTCGGTTGTTGGCTGCACGGATGTAGATGGTATAGTGTGTAGACACACTTGGTAATTAGTCCTGTTGTATTAATCACGTGCATTGTTGACTACTAATCATTTGTAGTCATCTTCATTAGAATATAACGTGCTGTACCATAGAGATTTTAAAAGTAAATTACGAAGAAGCAGTATGTCGACATGACCACGCTGATAAACAAGTTAGTCTCGACACCAACCATTTTCCGTCATCTTTATCAGACATTGGAGCATAAAAAACAGATCCAGACTTGTGTTTCTGCAGAAAATGACTTGTGTCTCTGCAGAAAATGACTTGAGCATCGACAGAATCCGACAAGCACCTTTGCATAAACAGACTTGTGTTTCTGTAGAAAATGACTTGTGTCTCTGCAGAAAATGACTTGTGTCACCTAATTTGTTTACACATCGACCACCTCCTTTGGTGTTTCACATTTTTTGGACAATAGAATTTCATTAAGCTTCGCTCTTGTGTTTACCACTACCCTCAACTTTGTCATCATTATTGCAACTATTACTACAATTATGGTTCTTGTACAACCATCTCGCAAACTACACGCCAACACCATTGCATCCATCGCTTGTCGGACCTACTACAAATCTCAGTCTCATTAACAGTGCTGCCACTTGAACTATTCAATTACCACCATCACGTTCACAATCATTGTCAAAACTCTTTTTAGTTAAAACTGAGTGTAACATGTTAGAACTTAACGGTATAACTAATAAAAAATTAGATTCCTTTCAAACTTACCTTTAGCTACCTCAAAGAATGAATGTTGCGAGCGTCTAATTCTGTTGGAATTTCTACGTCTTCTTTCATATGTTCCAAAAGAATAGTAAATTTTTGCAACGACAAAAAAAAAAAAAAAACCACTCTTGCCGAAGGTGATTTTAAGTGAAACCATGTTTATCCGGTAAAATTTGCATAAATGCATTTATTAGTTTGCGCAATTACTTATCACGATGGTAATTTGGGGTGTTTGGATCAATTGCACTGGACAAACATCCTTGTAATATGGCAACGTATTTAGAACTCCTTCTGGTTATTTGTAGCAAAAGGAGTACAGCATGAAAGCTCCAAATTTAGCAATAATATAAAACACTTCTCAAAGTGTGTGCAAATATACAATATAAGTCTTGCCCAACTAAGTAGGGAGACTACGACGTGCAAAGTTGAAGCTTACGTGGCAGATACAGATGTTTCAAAGGAATCCTACGTGGCACAAATATATAGTTCTAAAATCGGATGTGCTCGTAATTTTTAACCAAATGTTTCAGCAGTTTATCTGGTCATATATAGATATAGACTTGCATAAGAATAACAACACCGCTTTATGTTATTGTTTTCCTGCGGGATAATCAACTTCCAGAGCGTTGCAACATACAATCACCCCATTTGCCCAATGACCGGAACTAAGGCAAGGTTTGCGTGCCATACAACTTGTCTTCGTTCACATACAGGAAAGCGTGTCAAAGTGTTTTGGATCCCTCATCATTTCTTGGCGTGGATGGATTTCACAAACTATGTGGTATTGTGCCCTTGCCATGTGCACTATGGAAAACGACTTGAGCATCGACAGTATTAGATAAGAACAATCGCATAAATGTACTTGCATTTCTGGAGATAGGACTTGTGAAGCTTGTCTTCATTTGCACACAAAGAAAGCGTGTCATTTTTCTGGCTCCTTATTCACTTCTTGGCATGGACAGAATTCACAACCTATGTGGTATTGTGCGCTGCCATGTGTACACGAATCAAAACTAAATGGTGCCTAATTCCTATTAGTCGACAGAGTTAGTATTGCATCTGTAGAACCGACTTGTAATTTCAGTAGAATCCGACATGCACCTTCGCATAAACAAACTTGTGAAAACCGGCAGAAAATGACTAGTGTCACCCAAGTCATGCGTCTACACCGTTCTTCTATGATTGATCGGTAAACACATCAATAACTCCAAAGCAAATCATTTTCTCCTCAACAACTACGTGTAATCTAGCCGATAAAATGAGGCCTAATGGAGTGGTGACAAAACGTTATGCTTTTCAGTACAAAACGGAGGAATCGCATCCATCGAAAAATCCCAACCGCCTTGGCAAAATGTGTGTGTATAGTTCCCGCAAGGTCATCCCACATATCTAGGAGTCCCACCGAGAAAAAAGCAAGCGCCTATCCCCCCCCCCCCAGTAATTTCTGCATAAAATGACCAAGACATCTGCACAATCCGACATGGACTTTTGCACAACCCGACTTGTGTTTCCGCAGAAAATGACTAGTGTCACCCAAATCGTTTAGGCCTACACCATTCTTCTATGATTGATCGGTGAACACATCAACCACTCCGCATTGGACCATTTTCTCCTCAACAACTATATCTAACCGGGCCGATAAAGTGCGGCCTAACGGAGAGATGATTGTCATTCCTACTACTTTTCTAGTTATCATTTATGCATCGGTTGGAATAGGAGAAACGACTTGGGGATCTACACAAACCGAAAACCACCCTCGCAATAAATATACCTGCATTTCTTACTCATTAAAGGACTTGTATCACCGACAACCTCCACTCATGCAGAGTTTGTGTGTCTTGAAGCTTGTCTTTGTTCGCAAAATAATTAATCCCCTTGTTCAGAGATTAGGCCTTTAGCGTGCGACCGCTAGAATGGCGATTGCTAAATTAGGCCATTAGCGACCGCTTTTGCGACTGCTGTCATCACTGGTCGCTATACACGCCTGCTATCTCTTGCTATAATATCGAAGAGTGCGTTTACTCCTGGTTGAAGCTTACTTAAATAATTCGTTCACCATTGCCTGTCTTGGACCAACTTCACTGTTACTGTACTATATTTTCAGTAATCTAGGTTAAACATGCATTTCATAGCGACTGCCATGTGCAGTTACTATTGGCTTTAGACTTGTAGCAGCCTCTTGTGTCCGGATTTTCATATCTTGGTTAGGTAAAAGGTGGTTGAAAATCGCTTCAAGCTTAGTCATCACCTTCACTTTTTGTAATTTCGGTAATCCTCTGATAAATACTCAGAGCACGTCAAAAGCAATCCACTTATTATTTTTGAGTATTGCCTGTACTTATTGTTGGCTGATAATTGCACAAGTTCAATTGTTTTTCTATAGGTTGATACGTGGGATCGCAGATTTATGTATGGATATTACCAGAAATTACCTTTTTTGATAAACACACATTGGCTGTTTCAATGAGTTTGTTAATTAAATTTTTTTGCTCCATGCAGCGTGGACTTGAGCCTAAAGTTGATGACCGCGCGGGCAAGATGATGTAAGAGTGAGAAGGAAAGAAGGCTTATGAGGTGCGAGAGTGCCAAGACTTTTCGGCTTACTCCATCTTCTCCATCTATACTTGCACGAATGAGAAACAATGGTGATAGCATAGGAAAGAATCCCTTGGTGATTGGCGATGACGATTGTTACGAGTATCATGCTGACGAAACGACTTCATGAGGTCATACATCGAGTCAATGAAGAAAGCACGACAGATACAGCAGCAAATAAATAAGTTTATGTAGTGTATTGTATTTTTAGTTCCTACTAGTAGTGAAGAGAGTGTTAGCCATCATTCTTTTGGTTGAATAAACTTACGAGACTTCTAGTGTATTTAATTGTATGTGCCGTCATGTGTATGAAATTTGGTGTTGCCATTGCAAAAACTGCTTTTTGTTTGATCCGACGAGTTCAGGTTGACAGTGTAATGATTTTGTTTACTGATTTTATCGAATCAAATGCAAAATTCAGGACTCTAAAAAAAACAAAAGGATTATTGCCCGCAAAAATTAAATGCTAACAAAAAATCAGTGACCGCTTCTGTAGTCGTTTATCTGGTCAACACGATCTCTAATTCAAAAATAATTAATTGCCAAAAGAGATTTAGCGACGACTTTTTGGGAGTTACTCATGGTTTCTTGGCGTGGGCGGACTTCACAATCTATGTGGTATTGTGCCCCGCCACGTGCATACGAAAAGTAACCTTGGGGTGCTCAGACATAAGCACTTCACCAATCAAAAAATATTAGTATTTTCTTCTGCACAAAAATGACTTGGGCATCGGCACGTACCGACAAGCACCTTCGCGCAAAGTACTTGCGTTTCTGCAGAAAACGACTTATGTCAACTAAACAGTGTACATTGCTTTTCTGCAAAAAACGAGTTGTGTCACATAAACCGTGTACAACCTTGGCGCGCAAGCGCGAACGACATGACTATCCCGTAAGGTGCTCCACTTGTGCACGGTTTGATCATAGTTGAAGCTTGTCTTCATTCGCGCACAGGGAAAGCACGTCACTTTTTGGGATCCTTCGTGGTTTCTTGGCGTGGGCGGATTTCACAATCTATGCGTGGCATTGTGCCCCGCCACGTGCATACGAAAAGTAACCAATTGTTTTTTATAGGGGAAGGGCTTATGTCCGAGCACCTCAAGGTTTCTTTTCGTATGCACATGGCGGGGCACGATACCACATAGATTGTGAAGTTCGCCGATGCCAAGAAACCATGAGTAAGTCCCAAAACCTGACGCGCTTTACCCATTTTGCGAACGAAGACAAGTTTCAAGACAAATCAAACCATGCATAAGTGGAGCACCTTGCGGGATAGTCAGGTCGTTTGCGCTTGCTCGCCAAGGTTGTACACGGTTTAGCTGACACGAGTCATTTTCTGCAGAAACGCAAGTACTTTGCGCAAAAGTGCTTGTCGGTACATGCCGATGCCCAAGTCGTCTCTGTGTAGAAGAAAATACTAATATATTTTTTTTGATTGGGGAAGAGCTTATGTCCGAGCA